>JALPQI010030269.1:600000-814397 GCA_025490895.1 Thaumatotibia leucotreta | reverse complement strand
ATGAGCAAAAAGGAAATTCGTAACTCGTGTCGATTTAAAACCATCCCTTCGGTCGTGTTTTAAAACATCACCACTCGTTTCGAATTTCCTTTTTGCACGTGTCTCGTACGTTTTTTAGTACAGATGGCCCTCCGAAGTCTTGGACCTGACGTAAAATGAGACACTTCTCACACTAGAGCCTAAAAAAGGCACCATCTGTACTAAAAAAAATAATTACGCTCTTCTCGTGTGAAATCAAGATGTTTATTTAGAAGTACCCGCGTCTACAGATTTGAAAATTGGGGCAGGTCTTCAGCTGCGGCAGCACGGCCCTGTCGTTGCCGCTCTTCATCAGCGATAGCGTGAAAATTTCTAAAAAAATCAAATGTTCTTTCCGGAATTTATGAAAATTAGTTTTTTTTTTAGGTTTTTACTGAAATAATCAATGCCACTGTCACTTCTTTCCATCTATTTCAATTGACTTTTCCGTTCGTTCTCCTGGTATAAGTGAAAACTAGACCTCACATTTCGTTTAGAGGTTTAGAGTTGAAAATTTAATTGATTTTTTTCGAAAAAATTCGGAAAATAACTAGCTATTTGGAAAGAAACAGGATTTAATCCGGATATTTTCAACGCTAATCAGCGACCAGGAAGTCACCACACGAGACATCCTCGCCACGCGATACTCACGTGGAAGCACATGGCGCATTCCACGAAAAAGTCCACCAATGTCCCGTACGAACACGGTTTTTCTCGAAATTGTGGGTTTATCGAAGTTCTCTTTCGTCACTAGAGGAGTCAAAAATTACTCAAAAATATATGTAATAACTAATAACTCTGAAGAAAACTCAAATTATCAAAATATCCACGCGTTTGTATGGGACAACTCATGGAATCATCCACATGGCGCCGCCGACCAGCACGTCGTTGGGGCAGCTCTGCAGCCGCGGCAGCACGGGCGACGTTGCCGCTCTTCACCAGCGACGAGGAGGTCGCTACGAGACATCCTCGGCACGCGATACTCACGTGGAAGCACATGGCGCCGCCGACCAGCACGTCGTTGGGGCAGCTCTGCAGCCGCGGCAGCACGGGCGACGTTGCCGCTCTTCACCAGCGACGAGGAGGTTGCTACGAGACATCCTCGGCACGCGATACTCACGTGGAAGCACATGGCGCCGCCGACCAGCACGTCGTTGGGGCAGCTCTGCAGCCGCGGCAGCACGGGCGACGTTGCCGCTCTTCACCAGCGACGAGGAGGTCGCTACGAGACATCCTCGGCACGCGATACTCACGTGGAAGCACATGGCGCCGCCGACCAGCACGTCGTTGGGGCAGCTCTGCAGCCGCGGCAGCACGGGCGACGTTGCCGCTCTTCACCAGCGACGAGGAGGTTGCTACGAGACATCCTCGGCACGCGATACTCACGTGGAAGCACATGGCGCCGCCGACCAGCACGTCGTTGGGGCAGCTCTGCAGCCGCGGCAGCACGGGCGACGTTGCCGCTCTTCACCAGCGACGAGGAGGTCGCTACGAGACATCCTCGGCACGCGATACTCACGTGGAAGCACATGGCGCCGCCGACCAGCACGTCGTTGGGGCAGCTCTGCAGCCGCGGCAGCACGGGCGACGTTGCCGCTCTTCACCAGCGACGAGGAGGTTGCTACGAGACATCCTCGGCACGCGATACTCACGTGGAAGCACATGGCGCCGCCGACCAGCACGTCGTTGGGGCAGCTCTGCAGCCGCGGCAGCACGGGCGACGTTGCCGCTCTTCACCAGCGACGAGGAGGTTGCTACGAGACATCCTCGGCACGCGATACTCACGTGGAAGCACATGGCGCCGCCGACCAGCACGTCGTTGGGGCAGCTCTGCAGTCGCGGCAGCACGGGCGACGTTGCCGCTCTTCACCAGCGACGAGGAGGTTGCTACGAGACATCCTCGGCACGCGATACTCACGTGGAAGCACATGGCGCCGCCGACAAGAACATCGTTGGGGCAGCTCTGCAGTCGCGGCAGCACGGCTCGGTCGTTGCTTCCGCTCTTCATAAGCAGCGACGAGAAGATTGCTGAACGAAACATTCGATGAGTTATTGTAAGTTTATTTCTATCACAACTGACAAAATGTCATATTTTTAGTGCTAGTTTTTATTGTCTGTTTTGAAAGAACTCAATATTAACCCTTAGTCTGTGGTTTCTAAGGATCGGTACAATGGATTTTTAATTTAAATTACGAATCGATTTGAGTTCAATATCTATTGTACGGATTTAGTGAGAAAATCCCCTTTTATTACTACTTTGAGTAGAAAGAGCGTAAGTTACAAACGTCAAGAATCAGCTAAATGACGTCACAAGTGATGATTCAAACACATAAGAAAACGACAAAAATCGGTGACAAGTGTCAAGTGTCACTGCCAAACACAAGAGACATTCAAACCGCAAGATTTTTTGGTTATAGTGGCAGCTCTGAATCAGCTATGTGACGTCACTTCCCCTTTAAACTATTATTATGAGTTTTTACAAAAATATAGCGATAAAGAAAATAAAAAATATATTTTTGTGATCTACATGCGTAGTATACCTCGAAATGGTTTTCGATTTAGGGACATTGAACATTTTGAAATGTTGTCAATTGCGCGGATTATAGTCCACCTCTAGGGATTCATTAGATTGGCGGTTATATTAAAATGGGGTGTAAACTGCAAATTATTCCCACCCAGAATCACTAAATATTTCCAAAAACAAATACGTCCTCAATTTGGTTTCGTTTTTAATACAACTTTCCAAAACGTAACAAAACGGAGAAACAAAATAACGCATGAAATGTTGGGACACTTTTTTTCGCGTAATGGAAAAAAATCGTTTATTCCTTTGGATATCGGTTGTGTAGCTCTCAAATAGTAAATTTTACTAAGAAACATGATATCTTAATTTAAAACTAATATAATCACCAAATAAAAAAATAAAAAACCGACATCAACCGATTTCTTCAAATCCCCGATTTATTTCCATCATTGGTTTCTTCAAATCCTACTTTCTGAATGTAAATTCTTGTAAATGAATGAAAATTACTAAAAGCGCCATACATGTACCTAAAACACTTGAAGAGATACCTCGATTCCTCCAAGATCCCATCATTAGACCCCAACTTGGTGCCAACGTGACCATCTCTTCGTTATACACGTTCGATCACAAAAAAAAATATCAGTTCACGATTCTCGGAGATATCGGGTAACATACATACAACAAAAAAAAATTGTCGAATTGAAAACCCTCTTTTTTTGAAGTCGGTTAAAAATCACCATGGTAGCCACATGGAGTTGTATCGGAATATTCAGGTATTGTCAGTACGTACAGAACTTCTGTCCAGTCTCAAGCGTGGTGGCTGACACGTGGTTGTTGGCCAAATCTTTGAGGTACTCCTGGCGCGTGCGGGTCGCCATCGTGCTGAACTTGGGCGACTGGATCGCTGCGTTCTCGCCGTTTATCACCTGTCATCAATTTATACATTAGTCGTGATACAAACTGTGAAAAACCTGTTAAGATGGTCTTTCTGAACAAGGTTTCCTTCGGGACCCATATGAAAATCTTTATTTATTTTTTATTCGTAGTACAGTTCGAGTTCATTAATATGTATACATTTTTTCAGACTGATCTCTTACAAATGTGTTTACATAATAATGAAACGAGACTGAAAATCATGAACATTTCTGTACCGATCTGTATAAAAACCGTATTTTTTTTTCGCGACTTTCATATAGGTCCCATAGGAAACCTTGTTCAGAAAGATCATCTTAACAGTTTTTTCACAATTTGTATCACGACTAATGTAACACCCAGTAGTATCATTAATCGCATAAGCGAGGGACCAGATACCGATCCGGGTACAAAAGAACGGTTCTTTTTTCGTTCCTTTTCGTTCTTTGGTATACAAATTCTAAGTAAATGGAGTAATTTATAAATACGACATTGTAAATTACATATTATTGATGCCTTGTCGTGACGGCAGTAAGAATACATTTGTCACCATCCCAACTCCTGCGGGTGTCGTAAGAGTCGACTAAGGGATTGAAGTGTCACTGACCATTATTTGATAAAAGATTGATGCTGCCCATCATCAAGCGTCATCATAGTGGACACATTACTGCGATCGCCAATCCGCTTGCCCAGCGTAGCGATTATGAGCATTTACCTCCTAATGCGTCTATCTATACGCATAGTTAATAGGAGAGGCCTACGTCCAGCAGTGGACTATCACAGGCTCATGATGTGATGTGAATTACATACAACAGTACATAAAGAATATATAACATTTTAAAATATTGGACTATTTCGAGGTTTTTCAAAAATACCTTTTCTAGTCCCTGCGGACAAGACAACAAAGTATTGAAAAAATATTTTTATGATACAAGTTTTTAACGTCTACTGTTCAGACCAATACATGCCCACCATAATTTCAGCCGAAAGACGTCCACTGGTAAAGATAGGCCAAAGATTGCCGCCATATGAACCACAAATATATTCTTTTATCTCACTACAAACAAATCAAACATGGAAGCCGCACGCCACATTTGTCCAAGAAGTTGCGCCGAAATATGCGCGGTGTTAAGAAAAGCGCTATGTCCTGCCCATCTTGGCACAATTGAACAATTGTGTATGGGGGCATTTTTGGGCTGGCATAAGACGTCCATGTTATAATATAACATGTTGTACTTAGATAAAATGGGTGGCTTATTCTTAAAATAATTAATTCAAGACCAGGATGCTTAGCCAAGTTGCCAATCGCTTGCGCTTAGTGGTGTATCGTAGTTTTCCCTCTCTGTCACACTTTCATATCAGTGCGACAAAGACAGGCAGCTGCCCTTCGTTTACTATTGACGATTAAGCGTAAGCGATTGGCAACTTGTCTAAGCACCCAGGATAGGCAATTTTACAGCTTGTTTCACCAATCATGTATATAAGCCTACTGAAGTGTAAAGTTATGTTACGCAAGTTATGTAAGTTTTTTAGACAAGATTTGTATAAATCGAGCAATTACAACGCGATCGTTTTTTATTAGAGCCTAATAGCTGTCGAATTGAATGTAAGTCGAATGACTAAGTGAGTTAATTATTTTTTAATCAATATATTTTACTTCTTCTTTAATATGTATATGTACACTCGTATAAATATATATTGTATAATTTATATGCTTCCTTTTATATATGACCGTTTTATTCAACTTGTACCAAATTGCTCTGCTCAAATACACATAGCTTGCATTCGTACAAAATATCATTGTTATTGTTGATACATACAACTCTGAGCCATTTAGTTTTCGATCAACAGCAAATAAGGGATACATATTGTAAGGGTCTGCCTGAAAATCAGCGTTGTACGAGTAGTAAACACTCTGCAACATCATGCTGAGGCAAGCTCCTATTTAGCATCCATGGAATTATATAATATATGTTAATATTTAAGTTAATTTTAAAATAGTTTTTCTTTTTCTTTTGTCCTACTCTGTATCGTGTTTTTTGTGATGCTAAATAAAAACTTTCTATGTCTATGTCTATGTCTATGACTACAACCGATGTAATTCATATCATGCATAAAATTACAGCACATACGGTAAAGTTATTAGTTTTCCTCGAAATGACCTAGAGGTTACCGGAAACGAACAACAATCTCATTCATACCTTTACAAAATTTTCCGGCTGAATACTTTTAATTTATTTATTACATAAATATCATAAACCAACCTATCACGTGAAATGCCTATTTTCAGAAATAATAGTAAACGATTTCGATGTGATAGGGCAAAACAAGGATTTATTCGCAAGCGTAGTTTAACTATTATGATAGACGCATCAGAAGCTTACATCTTCTGTTAGGTAAAAGACTGGAAAGCATTATTTAAATATAACGATATTTACCTTACTCAAAAGCAGATCAGTAAACGCCTCCCCCTTTGGATAAACAGCACCATCTTTTATCGGCGGGCCGAATAAGGGCACTTCTTTCGCCCGACTCACAGCTATACTATAGTGAGTATTCTCTGTACACGGATCTATAGCCCGAACCACCACAAAAACGTGTTGGAACTGCGAACGTATATTCCTAGGCGTAAAAGGGGCTGCCCCGGGCTCTTGGAAGACTATAGTCACTATATCGTTCCCTATATGTCGCTTTCTGAGTAGCTGCTGTCTGTTGTTAGGCGTGTAAGGGAGCATAGTTGACACGTGGAACATAATCTCGCAGTTTTGATACGTGGTGTAGACGGAGTAGAGGCCGGTCGAGTCGGTACGGTTGTCGAGTCCAGCCTTGTATTTGTCGAAGTCTTTTAGTCGTACGGTGTGTCCGAGCGTTTGTAAGAACTCTACGAAGGCTGGGCCAGCTTCCTGATTGTTATACATCTCTTCTTCGGTGGATTGGCCGCTTTTGCAGTACATGACGCCGACTTTGTAGTGTCGCGTGACGCATTGCTCGTCGAGTCTCAAAAGTTGCTCCTCAGCACCGCTCCCGTTGGTCCCGAGTCTGTAATTAAGAGCGGTTAATTAGACACGGCGATTGGATAATCTGTATCGTGATCTAGACATGGACGCGCGAATGGTTTCACCGAGCGTGAAACTAAGTGTAGTTTTATTGTGTATAATTGCAACTATATTGTAGGTAATATCATTTAGATACTGACTTTATTTTTTTGGTGTAGATAGTTAACATTTTATGCAATCTTTTTTGCCAAACAATATGGCTCTTTCTTGTTAGTTAGTTAATCAATCACTTATTTAGTACTGTATTTTTGTTAAGTTGTCCGAGAAACACGCCATATTATGGTCTCAGCTAATATTTACCTAGGAATATTATGTTTTCACCTAGGAATGTAATGGTTCTACTAAGGAAATAAGCCATAAAATAATAAAATTATAATAAAACATATTGCTCCTCCAATATAACATGGGTGATTAAATCTGGGCAGTGTTGATGTAACTATTTCAAGCTGATAAAAATGGATAAACATACACTGTACAGTCAAGGGCATTAATATATATACACTTCTCCATACTGATCCCTTACAAATGTGTCTATATATTAATGCACTCGACTGTACTATTTGGGTAGCGATATACATATGGATGTATTTTGGATTCTTTCCACAAAACCTGATTTTCTGAGGGCATTAAGGTGCGACCACACCAATGCTCAAAAAACGGCGACGATACGGAATCAGTGGCGCATCGTATCCGTAAAGTTTTTGCCGCATGTTTTCGCTCGTGCTCAATATAATTTGATTGTATCTAAGTAAATAATAAACGAGAATAGCAACATCAACATGTGTACGTGACAGCTGTCATTTATGACACATGACTGCGATTCCGTACCGTCACCGTTTTTGAGCATTGGTGCGTCGCACCTTTAACCATCTACAAATTACAGTATTTGTCTGACCAAACACCTCAACTTGCCTGAGACAACTAAGCTGCAACTCCGGCGCAACATACTCTAACACCTCTTTAGTGTTGTAAGTGGCCGTGTTATTACTAGGCTTGATGGGCAGTGCGTCTTCCAACACCGAGCCGCGTAAGGTCAGCAGTTCCGAGGTCCGGATGGCCAGGCGGTATTGCCAGGCGAGTTGGGACGCTGGTGCGGAGGCGTCTGACCCTCCTCTTCGAAGTTCCACTCGCTCTTTCTTGATGGATATCGCGACGGGGCCGAGGGTTTCGTCCATGCCGAACCAGTTTTGGTGTGCTGGAAGATTTATAATATAGATTAGTTAGTAATAATTGTTCTGTAATCAGGCAGGCGGTCGAAAACTGATAGTTGTCTGTATATGTATTAGTTTAAGGATCAATCACCTTATTCTTCTTACTCGATACTATGGTTACGTTCTGGGGCCTGTTTATCAAAAGCTTGTAACTTGAAATACAAGCGGAAGTCCTTATCTAATTAATGACGATAAAAAGAGACTTCCACTTGTATTACAAGTTACAAGCTTTTGATAAACAGGCCCCTGTTGGGACACCCTTAAATTCAAAGTTTAATAGCAGTAAAATGTACAAATCTTTTATTGTTTTGACAGTTACGTGACATTTCCATGGTGAGTCACCTACTAATCATGTAATATTCATGTTAGTAATTTCGTCTAGCAAACTATGCCCTGTATAAAAGATATGTTAAAAATTAAATATGTTAACATCATAAGATATTGAAGTCTCTATTGTACGGAGAAGGGTTATGTTTTCAAAATGACGGGCGTTTGTCCGATCCTTGCTAATTAGAAACGCGATGACTCGATGACATACATTTCACTAGATAGAAAATACCACAAATCGTCATTAATTTGCCGTCAACAATTTAATTAGGTAACTGTGAGACGATGAAACGTCTACCTGCGAATGTATGTCAACTTTAACAAAAACAAATGTATTTATCATCGGTAATTCGTTAGAATTAGGATTCATCACCCGCTTGCCCCAGCCGTGAGGATTACTAATTACAAAATTTAATACGATTCAGGTATAAATATGTAATTAACAGATAATGAAAACCACAGCAGTCATGCAACTTTTCCTTAGCACGTGTATTTCCCAATTGCATTTTGCGCTCTATATAGTTTACGGTATAAAAACATCGAGGATTGTTTTATTCCGTCGTAAATATAGTATATTATAGGTTTTTTATCGAAACGGGACTTTATCGCGTAATACTCTAATTACAGTAAATAAATGTCCATACAAAATTATTCGACCCGTAAAGTATGCAATACGATCGTTGACAGGTAATTTCAAAACCAGATGATATACTAACATAACTGACATAACAACCTATAAATTAAAAAAAACTAAGGGGTTTGCAAACCAAACAAGTTACTACATATTGCTTACATTTTTACAGGGAATGTTGTAGGTAAGTTATGTCTGAAGTTTTACTGGCTTTCCAGTTTTTATGATAGCCTAAAACGCTAAAGTAAACATGCGGCAAAGCAAACGGGCAATCAAAAATATGTAATATGAATTTCAACTATATAACCACCGTACTTGTAAAATTCATCATCATCATCATCATCACATCAGCCGAAAGACGTCCACTGCTGAACATAGGCCTCCCCCAAAGATTGCCACAATGACCGGTCCTGCGCCACCCGCAAAATAAAAATTGTAAAATTCACTTTCCCGTAATCCCAACCCAATGCCCCGAGTGTGTAACTTACACAGGCCACAGAAAGAGTTTCTATAACAAAGCTCTAAGGCCTGCAGGGCTAACGAAAACTAGGATTAACAAGTTTCGTCCTTGTCACACATACGTATGAATTTGACTGCCGGCCTGGCCGGGGATGCAGCGTGGGGAGACCGTAGGATAGGATCGCTCTTTTATAATATGGCTGTCCATTGTTTACCTTTATTTCCATTTGTTGTTTCGAGTATATGTTGCAATTCTATAAGTGAGAAGCCGCTATGGTAGACCAGACTGGGTAACCATGTTGCCAATCGCTAATGCCCAGCAGCGTATCGTAGTTTTCTCAGTCACTCTTTCTTATTAGTGTGATACAGACAGTTAGTTGCTTGTCGTTCGCGACTGGCATCTTGGCTACGCAATATATAAAATTCACTGCTGATGAGATTGTAACTTTAAACTTACACTGGCCATAGAAATAGTTCCTATAGTACAGCGCCCCAAGATCCTGACTCTCGACGGGCAGCGGCGTGAGTGTGTTCGCGAACGGGCAACCGTGCCGCCAGTGCGTGTGGCCCGGCGGGAACTCGAGCACGGAGAGGCCGTAGGCCGCGCGAGGCCGGTGCCAGCTGCCGGCCTGCCCGGGGATGGAGCCGCGAGACGTCCGCCAGCATAGCGACACGCAGCGCTCTTCCTCACCTGGAGATTAAATAAACGTATAGGGGATGTGTCCATGACTACCGTCCACTGTAGCTTTTTATTATTATTAAAGGTCTATCAATGATATAATAAGTAAAGATATGTTACACCGGCTCTAAAATTGAAGCGCGCAGATTGTGATAATTCTAACAATCGCTCTTAGTTCTACCCAGACCACCGAGAGGTGTGTACCACTGCCGAGTTCTCGCAAATCACATGAACTGCGCCCTAAAATGTCATTTTAAGTTATACAATAGTGAAAACTACGAAATAAAATGCAAAAATGCCCTTAACATCACACATCATGCGCAATTAAACTGAATTATATAATTTTTTCAATTTTACTATTTATTGAAAATAAATACATAGGACGCCATTTTGACGTTTTTGACTGACTTCGAGAAAAAGACAAGCTTATGCTGTTTAAGATCAAGAGTAACAAAGATAAAACAATGTTTATCAATAACAACCTTAAGAATGCACGCGCAATTGTCAAATGCTAGTTGTCTCTTTTTTATTTATTAAATACGAGTATATGTATTTTGCCATCTCTTTTACGCATTTTGAAGTATGAATGGTGTATGTCAACTGTCAATAAATCGTAGGTGTATGATGTGAAGTATTTATTTCGCTCATTTTGTTAGAGTATAACGTATCTTTATCATTGAGGTCTATGTACAATTTTTATGCAATCGACCCATTAGGGAGGGTGTTTGACATTGACTCTTCAAGACAAAAGCAAGTGGGTAGAAATTATTTTCGTTGTCTTATTCGTGTCCCACAAAATGTGATTTTTGTATGAGATGAAGTTTTGTTTTAGACCTATAGCACTATTACCTGTGTTTTCCAAAGTTCTAGAAAAGGTATTTCACAATTCAATTTACGGTTTCTTTGAAAGTAACAAATTGTTAACAAAAGAACAAATGGGATTCCGTAAAGGTAAATCCATCAATATGGCTATTTTTGACTTAATGCGTGTTATCATTACAAATGTTGACAAGAGAGTCCCAGTATCAGCATTATATATGGATATGTCTAAAGCGTTCAACTTTGTGGATCATAGAATATTATTAGATAAATTATATAAATATGGAGTTAGAGGTAATGTACATAGTTTAATAAGATCATACTTACAAAACAGAAAACAGTTAACACAAATAAATAAACTATGCCTAGTAACTAAAACTGAAGTCACCTACTCATCGAGAGTCAGTAAAATACACTACGGTGTGCCCCAGGGAAGTGTTTTAGGTCCTCTATTGTTTATTATTTATATAAACGACTTGCCGCGGGCTGTTGACTATCCAATGGTTCTTTTTGCTGACGATAGTACCATAATGTTTTCTTGTAATAACCTAAAAACGTATGAGGACGAAATATGTAAGACTTTAGAAACTGTAGTTGACTGGTTAGGTAATAATAATTTGAATATTAACTTGGATAAAACCAAAATTATGACATTTAAACAAAGACGGAACTATGGATGTAATTTAAATATCTCATACAAAGGACACCAAATCGAGGAAACCACTGTGACAAAATTTTTAGGATTAAGCATAGATCATACGTTGACATGGAGAAATCAAATTGACATTTTATGTAAGAAACTACACCAATTTTCATTTGTTCTATATAATTTAAGAAAAATTGTTAACGAAACAGTTGTTTTGACAGCCTATCATGCTTATGTAACATCGACGTTAAGGTATGGCATCATATTCTGGGCAAATTCAGTTGACAGAGAACTGGCATTCAGAGCACAAAAAAAATGTATAAAATCTTTATGTGGAATTCCGACGCCTGATTCATACAAGCCATATTTTATAGAGTTAAACACTTACTAACCTTACCATGCCTATATATATTTGAAATTGTAATTTTTGTTAAAGCCAATCTGCAACTGTTTGCAAGTTTTAAAAGTGTACGTCTCAGAAACAAAGTAAATTCAAGACCTTCCAGAACAGCTTTGTTTAGTAAAAGTATTCTGGGAATGGCTCCAAAAATTTATAATAAAGTTCCGATAAAAATTAGAAATATCGATAATATTAATGTCTTCAAAACGAAATTATTCAATTTTCTAGTTAACAAGTCATACTATACCATTAAATCCATTAATGAATTTTTAACAGACTGTAATTAATGCCCACTGTGCGTTGCATGTAGCTACAGTCCATTAATTACAAAAATAAATAATTTGTACGCCTTCGGGCACGACGCAGTGACACAACTACGTTTTAAAGACCTGTACTTATGTATATACCTGTGTTGAACAAATAAATGAATTTGATTTGATTTGATTTGTTTTCAAATTCTGATGTATGGATGAAAAACTAGCGTGAAAAAGTAATACAAGTGCACCGGATTTTTTTTGTATAGGTACTGAGTTGAGACAGCAACTAAAAGCGTGACAGAGTGGTATGAAACAAGTCACTCAAGGACTCGTAGGTTATAGAATATTCTACCATCTTAATTATCATTGTTAAAGTGAATACTACTGATACGTCACAACACACAGAACTTCGCGCCAAAAAGTATTTATTTAAAACAACCGATTTTTATCGCTTTTGTTGTTACTTACAGAATATTTGATCAGTGTAATAATCAGACAGCTTAAGTATTCTAATTGATCTTTCCACTTCAGTACCCGGTGCATTCACTAACTTCACTGATCCAAAATTAGTTTAATAATAAAAATCATATATTTAAATAACTATTCTCATACCCACCCAAAGCTAATACTGGGTGTGGTTCTATACCTATACTGCATAACTAATATAATGAGAGGGGAAGTAATAAATAGCTCAATTAATAAGTCAATTTATGGATATCCTAGAGTTTGCTGAATATTGCACATTAATTTTCTGAAACTGCAATCTATAAGTATTTATTAACAATTCAATAAAAAAAAATATTTCTCAAGTAAAAGTAGTTCATCATAATTAAATAGAAATAAGGGTATAATTCCTAGTCATTTTATGAAATGGTAAGATAACAGTGAAAACTCAAAACACCAGGCCTGCTACCGCGAACACCGAAGTTCGTAAATTTCGGAGATTTATCTCTGACACTCCAAAAAAGGCGTCATTTGAGTGACAGAGAAAAATCCCTGAAATTTGTGAAATTCGATGTTCGCAGTAGCAGGCCTGTACTGTCACCATCAGATATAGGAGCATTCCATGAAAACATATACTTTTTGTCGCTTACGACTCGCTATGGTAGCTACCCTAATAAAATATGCTAGCTTCTAGGAAACACTGTCAATCTTAAAGCCTTGATATGTTTTTATTATGCCGTAACTCAGCTTACTAATTTAATTTTTCAAAAGTATTGAAAAGACAGTGTCGCTTACAACATGTTTTCATGGAATGCTCCTATATCAGAGTGGCCAGGATGCTCACAAATATCTGAGCAGGCCTCTATTTGTCATAGTGCTAGAGTGTATGTTCAGATATTTTTAAGCACCGGGCATTATATCTGATGGCGACTGTACCTATTAATAGGATATTAGTATAAGGACTGAAAAATATATAGAGAGAAATGAGACAGAATCAAGTTGTAAATGTGACAGGTTTATTCTAAACAAGGTAATTAAACCATTTAGGTACTGTTAGATTAATGTTCCATTAGGTATGTAACCTAACTATAGGTACGTAATACTTTTCCTTCCACCAATTAGCATTTCAAAAAACCCTAAATGACTAAGGTTCAGTTATGCAATGGCTAAACAGTCTGCCAGGCTGTTTCATAGAAAACTGTGAGTGATTGTTCATAAGTGTATTGCACTCTGATGAACTTGAAACCAGTTTTGTGACTCATATCGAAAAAATTTAGTTTAACCACAGAATATATAAAGTACAGAAGCTTCACTGCTTTGATGTTCACAAATGCCGGCTTTTTATGTACCTACACAATTATTATTACCAAACAAAACGGCGCGCGAGGCGACGCGAGCAGCTGAAATGAGCCGTATTGCGTGGCGGAAAGGTCGCTTATAAGCCGCACGCCGTCGAAAACAGGGTTGTCAATTATTGAAAACTAATAAAATAACGAACGGCGCTATGAGGCGTCTGACAAATACATTACTGCAATGATATCTACGGCGTTAGTAGCATTCGTCTTGATTCAACAATTTAGTTCATGCGTGATTATAGAATTTACCTACGCATTTCATACACGTGATTCAAAAATATTTGTCTCAACTCGGTCGGCACCTTCTTTGTGTTTCGGCCGCGCGTGTCCGGGCGGCATTGTTTGAGGTGTGAGTGAGATAGCAACACGACTTCGCTAACTTTAGGTGAATAATAATATATCTATAATCCTGATAATAACACGAACATTCTAAAAATATCTGTAGACAGTATGTGAGGTGTGCAGAAATTAATATATCTGCTTAGTGCTTAATGCATTTAAAAATAAAGAATTACGTTAGGTACCTACGCATTCATTACAAAAGCAGCATAAATAAGTAATGGTTTAATCACAGTACCAGTGTACCTATTTGATATTATGGGAATAAAGTCAGACAACCAAATAATATGTTAGGACAAAAGGCGCGAAATTCAATAAAAGTATGAGAGAACGAAGTTTTTTACATTATTTACTTAAATGTGCCGCTTTTTTACTGATAAATTTGTCCGAAAATAAACCGTTTTGTCTGTAATTGACTTGCGTTTCTGAGAATTTAATTTACTACGAATGTAGGTAATAAGTGTATTATTATTATGTTTCTTACTTTTTAGTACAGTCGTGGCCCACTAATTAAGAACAAATAGGTTATTTACCAGTATACAGAGAAAAGTCAGCTATTATTGGCAGAATATATAAATAATAGGCAACCGCCTTTAACACATGATTTATCATGAATCTAGAGACCATTCAATTGACTATACACATGTACTTTAGTTCGCAAACATAAATAATTAATACGAATACAAACTTGGAACTTTATCTAGTATAATTAATACTGGCACTCTAATTAGGAACACTGTGTTTGAATCCTCGTATCTTCCAAAATAATTGAATAAAGCCTACACTTTGACGTATTTTGAGCTCCTGCATTTTCTGTCAATAAAACGTGCTTATTGTTTTTGTGAAAATGGGAAAAAAACGGAGTTCTGATGGCACTATCAGAGAAATCATAATATCGTTGGTTTTTAACAAGAAATGGAGCTATCAAAAAGTCGCAGACCACCTTAAATGTTCTAGGACTAGAGTATCCAACGCCATAAAATATTTTAAGGCTCATGGAACATGTTAGAAGGTCCAACGAAAGAAACGGCCACGAAAGATGACTCCTCGAACGGACGCTCTTATCGTAAGGATGGCGAGAAAGAATCCTAAACTTTCTTCTGTTGAGATTAAACGTAAAATTTTTGGAGATCAACCCGGTCTGGCGGCTCGTACTATTAGAAAACGAGTGAACGAAGCAAATTTATTTGGCAGAATAGCTCGCAAGAAGCCTTTAGTAAGTAAGAAGAACAGAGACGCACGAACTGAATTTGCGAAAAATCTCAAAAATTGGACGTTATCGCAGTGGAAATACGTTTTATGGTCTGACGAAACTAAAATTAACAAAACAGGCTCCGACGGTCAAGTCTACGTTCGTCGACCACCAAATACCGCGTTCGACCCCAAGTATACGACCGTAACCGTAAAACATGGCGGCGGGAACATTAAGCTATGGGGTTGTTTTTCGTGGCATGATGTGGGGCCATTGGTCAGGATTGATGGTATTATGGACCAGTATGTGTACAAAAATATTCTAGAAAACACCATGTTGCCGTATGCTGAACAAAATTTACCAGTTGTATGGACATTTCAACAAGACAACGATCCTAAGCATACGGCAAAATCTTGTAAAAGAATGGTTTCGTTGTAATCATGTTTCTGTAATGACTTAGCCATCCTGCAGTCCCGATCTTAACCCAATAGAGAATCTCTGGAACGATGTGAAAAAAAGTCTCACCAATAAAATATAAAAAATTTAAACGAGCTTTATGAGGCATCACTAGAAGCCTGGAATTCTATACCTGTGGAGCGATGCAGGGTTTTAGTGGAGTCTATGTCAAAGAGATGTCATGCGGTGGAACAGAACTTCGGGTTTCCTACCAAATATTAATATAACCGAAGAATTTTCTAGTTGAATTCTGTATTTTTAGGTTGTGTTCTTAATTAGTGTGCCAGATTATTTTTGCTCGTCTAGAGACATGTTAAGTTCAATCGCTTTTATTTAATTATATATAAAGTTTTAGCAGCTAATACTTGTTTAAATTGATTTTTAGAATAATCAAGTTAAATAATAACTCATTTTCTCGTAAATAACAATGCACACAAATGATGAATATAGGCGTGTTATGCCATTTTTATGTTATACATTGACTGTTCTTAATTAGTGGACCACGACTGTATCTCTCTGACGCATCGGCTGTGCGAAAAACGCGTCATGATAATTAACATTATTATTATTGCAACATGCTGCTATGCAGTATATTTTCGGCATTTTCATTTAAGATGCACATGTATAAAATAATCCTAATATTTGCAAGCGATATATTTCGCGATACGTGACGAACCAGCGTTGTAAATTTAAACGTGCGTTCCGAGACAGCGCGCGCCAACCATTGAATAGACCACGGAGACGGGGCGCTCTGCATGTACTTGTAGCCGCGCGGCGGAATCGCGGAGTGACACCCCCTTGGTTTAACTAACAAATTAGAGGCCTTTTCAAATCTTATATTTTTGAGAAAGGTCTAAATACTAAATGTAAATCACGAATCTATACATTATTTCAAATTAACATAGTCAGAAGCAATCATAAGAAATAATAAAAGCATTCTTGAAATGTTAAAGAGTCTTGCCAAAAAACTTTGCTACAGTACAACTATTGACTACTAAGATAACATTACAATATTACTATTAAATTTTTTATTTAAGACATAATGGCAAACAAAATTTCTAAGTAGGTTTTTTAGTAGTTATTTAGATTTTGTAATGCTCCAAGATAAGCATAATAAAATGAATAAACACAAGATAATTTGGCATAATGTGGCAGATAAGACATAGCTTACCAGCAAACTAATCAGTATTGATTTGTACTAATCAATGAGCCAATCACTAATGCGCAATTTCATTCATGCAGTCATTGATTGTAAGATTTGTAATAAGAAAATAGAACTGATTATAGATGTCACTGAACTGCAAGGAATTTCTTATTGACAACCCACTTAAAAATAATACAATAAGTGACAAAATAATATATAATTATGTGCTAAATGTAGCATAGCAATTTAACAACCTTGCATCAAAACTTAGTATCACAAATTACAAGAAAGTCAGTGAATTATGTGCATACATTGAAGAATTCCGCGTAATTGTATAGAATTATTGAAGCAGAGTGTACAGTGTGATGCTCCACTGGTTCTTGCACATTATTGTGGTAATTGTAGAACTATTCAATGGAAGCATGTGTTGAATTAAAAAGTTGGTGTAATTCTTCATTGTGATATTCTCCATTCAGTACAATTGAATTGATAAAGCATTACCAATATGGAAGAGATTAGGAGTATCACACATTATTTAAAGTAGAGGATTTATAAAAAATAATGTTTAATATAAAAATAAAATGCTAGGCTTCCTTAAGGATTAGTGTTTTTTATAAATGAAGATTCATTCACACATTAAAATAAATAAATAATATAGAAAATAATAAATCAGTACATAATATTTAATTGCATGCAACACCTATTAGAGGTTTTCTCAACATTCCTTGAAGATAATGACATCTGTAAAACTACATTATTTTGTAAACAACAAGAGCAGTAAACCTTTATAATTATGAGTGAAGTAATGGCATGCTCTGAGAGAACAATGTCAGATGTGAGAGCAGAATTGGTGTCACCCGATTCTCAGCCACACAATGGTCATTCCATAGTAAGTTGTAATGCTTACTCTGTACCAATATGAGAGTAATTATAATGTAGGTGCTCTATCAATATAAATAAAAATACTAATCGGATTTGTTATAATTTTAAACAGTTACACAAAATGATATGTTGTCACTTGATATTATGGATTGCTGTGGTTGTTAGAAATTGAATACTTTAGTACTTGTCTGCCTGCATTATCTTGCAAAATGATACAGATATTGTGAAATATTTTCATGTCATTATGATTTCCAAATTGTAATGTGTAAAAAATTCAAAGCTAATTTAGCAAGATAAGTGTTAAAAGGAAATTTTTAAGCACTTATCTTTAATTTGGTAATGGATAACAATGTAATGTTGATCTTGGCAGTTTTGTGTAATGAGTAAACTATACTGACCTCCCAATTCATTTCTAAAGAAGGGACAGGCTTCCAATAATTCATTTGATCTCCCATCCCCCAAGTCAGGTACTGTGTCTTCTCCTAATGGGGGTCCCCGGGTTGCAAGTGATGCAGCCGAAGCTCCTGTGGTTGTGTTTCTCCTGCGGCTCAACAGTGCTCCTCTAATCTCGGCCGCATAGCTCAAGTTAGCCATCAATGATTGACAATCGTAATGAGCAAATTGCTGTTTTTTAATGCCCTCTGATCGATCAAGCGATCCATCGTCCAGGGGTTGTCGGTGTGTGGGAGCCGCGCCACCCCAAAGCTTGTTGAATTTGAGGCGAGGCTTCGGGCTGGCGCTGGCCCGGGGTGTGGGCCCGTCGGAGGTGTCTCCGCCCAGGCCCTGCGCCTTTTCCGCCACATTGTAGTTGTGCACCATTGCAGGCAGCCTGTCGCTCGCACCGCCAATCACGTCGATCGAACCGTGACTCCCATACTCGCGCCGCAGCCCGTTTCCGGACGGATGTTCACCGTATATCAAGTCGAGACTCGAGTTACTGCGATACATAACATCTCTGGCTTCCTTCCGTCGGAGATGATCCGGAGCGTACATGGCATATTTTGACGACTGCCAATACGCTCTCGCCTCTCGTAAAGTAAATATTACAACACTGATACCTCAATCACCGTACATTAATTAAAATAGATTCGAAAATACCACGAATTACTACGGTGCTGAGACGTACACAGTGAGTGACTTCACAACATGTTGAATAGTCAAGCTTTCGTTTATTGTCACATAATCACAAACATTCAAACTGTGTGCTTAAACATTAATAATAAACTATCTTGCAATATTCTATATATACAAAGCTAACACACGTCTTCAACTCTTCACAACACAAAAACGAAAACGAATGAATGAAACGAAATTTATGAAAGAAAAAACATTATTCGCGAGTAAACGTGTAATGTTGCCAGGAAATAATTAGTCATGACAGAGTAATGAACGAAACGGTATTTCAAGTGCCAGTGTTACAAATAAAATAGGTCAACATTGTTGTTACATAAATATTTTGAAAATTGTTGTTGTTATTTTAGATGTTAATAGTCAATTATTCGATTTAAATGTAAATCTCTAAACCTTGTTTCATATAATTTATTCTCACAAATCTCTCTGGCCCATAGACTTATAAATTTATAGACCGAGTCTATTATTATCTGTGGGTGACGCCGGCAATGCTTGTCAACGATCTTTGTTTGGATATACTAGTGCACCTAAACCGCAAATAGTAAAAGTGATTAAAATAAAGCTTTTCATGTATATTTCTGTTCGATAAGTGCACGGAATGTGATAAAAGTGATGACTTGTGTGGTTCTAGGGTGTAAAAACCGCAAGGGTTACCTGAACGAACAAAATAAAGACATTACGTTTCACCCGTAATTTAGTTTTGACTTGAATTTTAAGATTTCGAACCTTATTAAGGTAAAAGTAACTGAAAATCTTATTCAATATTTGTTGCCGGATACATGTGTGCAGTTTTGTGAATTAACCATTCGTATTTGCCTTCGTAATGTAATTATACGTAGTGGGATTCAAATATTTGTATCGCATAGTGTTGTACCTAAGAGACCGATCGTGATATCGATAAATGTATTGATAGCCAACTCAGAAAATGATTCGATGTTTTTAATTTCCAACAGGTTGCCACAGGACACTGAACAAAGGCTATTATGGGTCAAAAATATCAAAAAGGCAGACGACTGGTTCCCTAAAAAGTATTCAAAAATATGCTCCGCACATTTTGAAGCTGTTGTTTCAGGCAAGGGTACGCGTATAAGTGATTACATTCTGACGTAGTACCCACCATATTTGGTAATCATCCAATGTCATGTCAACCAGAAAGTAAATTAAGTTTAGTTTAATAATGACACACATGTGATTAATTTTACAAAGAAGCCTTCATACGAAAATTGTTAGGTATGCTTTAAGGGATGATGAGTTCCATAAAACATGTTATAATGAGGGTTTTCTGAAATGCCGTTCACCAGGGCGGCAGCACTGAGGCGTCAGGTCCAGAAACTTGTCTAAATTCTAAGATTTGTACGGGTTAATAAAATTATGTAAAAAAATAAAATGACCTTCTAGTTAGTTTTTCTTTGAGGCTAGATAATTGTTTCTTAGCGAGACCTTACCGCTATGTGGCGCCAACTAGTGGCATACGTTTTAGACAGAACACTTCTTATGACATTTGACATTTTAATTAAAGATAAAATTTCATTAATTTTGTGATTTTATTTTTATCCTAAAATGTAGATTTAGAAATCATGACATAGGTATTAAGGATCGCAGAAGATCGTGATTCTGAGTAGGAAATAAGGTTTATTCCTACTGTATTCGCTACCTAATTTGGTAAAAATATTATTATTGCCGATAAAAAGCATACGATGAAGACTGGACAACACTAATAGTTAATGACATTTTATCTAGTCAGGTTGGTAGCATTGTTCAAGAAAATGGAGTCATTGATATAATTCCAGACCAAGTAGAGCTACCTTATTTGTCTCTTTTCCTTATGGAATACATCTTGAGATGGTAAAGGATGACAATAGTTTGTTCAGGTATGTCTTTATACACGGAATCTTCCCTATATTTTATCTGTGCTCTGGCCAAATAGCTTTAGAAAAAGGCTACAAATTAAAAAAAGTTACTGAGAAGAGTTGGCTCCCCATAGAATATAGAAAATATTTGAATGCCATTTAATGTATTGGAATATTGGCGCCTTTTTCTACTTACAATTTAGTTGCCCAGAGTATACTAACCAAAATACTAACGTTGTTTGAAAATAACGCCTTAACAAAAACAATAGCAATGATTGAAGTAAGTACGCATTTGCTAAATCACGATGCGTATACTAACATAACCCAGTAAAGTTTGACTTTGTTTTCAGCGTCAGAAACGTATACCGGACCTAGACCTACGTATTTCGGACTCTCGGACCGTTTGTTCATGTTCATCTCGTTGCTCGCATTGGGCGCGACGCAGTGCTCGCTGAGATCACTGTCGCCGACGATGAGCCTGAGTAGTGTGGGTCACCCGGGAGTTGCGGTGGCAAACAATCGAATAGTTCGATCTTACTGAAAATTAAAACCGGGCAAGAGCATGTCGGGCCATGCTCAATGTAGGGTTCCGTAGTTATTCAAAAACGGCTGGGCAATTGTGTTGTGGGAAAATGTTCGAAAATTTTTATTTTAAAGTATTGTATAAGCCATATTCATGGTATTTTTCATATTTTTTGAACCTACGGACCAAAAGTTAGAGAGGGTGAGGGTGGGGGGGCACTATTTTTATTTTCTGGAGTTCAAAAATATTGTCTTAAAAAAAACTTTGTCAAAAATACCCCACACTGTTATGATTACAGCAAAATAAGAAAATCTTCCCCACTTTACTACTAGAGGAGGTACTTAGGTAGCCTGAAACATTTATTTTTTAATTTTATTCTGCCACTTTGTCGGCTGTAGGTACCAAATTGCAAATTTCCAGTACCAACGGCCACTGAGCCATCACATCACTGAGCTATGCTGCTGACAGACGGACAGAGGGACAAGACGAACCTATAAGGGTTATAATAATTTATGTCATGACGAAACTATAATAGTTTATTACCTACTACTGAACCCTGAAGATTGAGTGAAAATCAGTATTGCAAGGACATGACCATTATGACCTCCATCTACTATAATTATGTCAAGTTTAAAATGACAATCTAGATAAAGTTAGCAATTGCTAGTGTCATGAAATATATATAATAATATCGAGGGTTGCCTGCCATGGTTGCCTGGTGAAACCTGATGATAAGTCGAGATAACTATTCATTGAAATGACAACCTAAAACCTAACGTCAGTGTCATATAGTTCGTATTTCAAAAACCTGTTTACGCGACTAACGACTTATCGGGTTTCACCAGGCAACCCTCGATATGGCAGTTAAGAAATTGACAAATTAAACGAATAAATTGTGTATTTTAATCTCTTTAATAATAAATTGAATACTAATGATGAAGTAACGGTTAGGTAGCTAATGTAATCAACTAATCAGTTGCAAACTAAGAGATCTACTGTTTTTCTTCGTCTTCTACGTCAGTAGCGCTAGGTACCCTAGATCGTTTGCTGGTCTTGCTGCTCACACTGGGCGCCACGCTGTGCTGGCTGCGGTTGCCGTCGGCAAGCTCGTGCGGTGTGACGTCACCCGAGTTGGGTCCGTGCGGTGTGACGTCACCAGAGTTGGGGCCGTGCGGTGTGCGGTCACCCGAAGCGGAACCGTGCGGTGTGTGACCACCCGAGGCGGAACCGTGCGGTGTCCGCTCACCAGACCCAGGCCCGTGCGGTGTGCGTCCACCCGACGCAGAACCATGGGGTGTATGGTCACCCGAGGCCGGTCCGCTAGCCGAGCGGGCGGTCTCACCGTGTCGGGAAGTTGCGCTGGGAGCCCGCGATCCTTTCTGGAATTTAAAATATACCTTAAGCAGGGATTCTACAAGAAACTTGCAGACATTAGTACATTGTGCATCAAGGGAGGTAAGTACGGAATTACTAACGAGAGTGTTAGAAGCCCGACGCCGTCAGGCGGAGGGCTTTTATGACTCGAGTTAGTATTCCGCTTACCGACCGTGATGCATACAATGTTTTTCATCACACTTGCCGACAAAAAAATAAGTATTAAGACATAACATTATTTAATGACGTACTGAAATTTCTATTACTCCCAAGGGAATTTCACTTTTCTATTACTCCCGCTGCGCGCGCAAGCAATGGCGCGCTTAGGCAGCAAGTGTGATGAAAAATTATTTGAATAAGCAAGGTATAAGGTCTGCGGCATTGAATAGGTCAGATATGAGATACGAACTAACCCCCTTATTCATAAACGTCTAACTTGACAAGCCGCTAAGTATTGTTTGTCCTTTTCGCTCTTATGGACATATTTATAGGACCGAAAGGGACAAAAGTAATACTTAGCGGCTTACTAAGTTAGCAGATGTTTATGAATAAGGGCGTAAGTACCTATTATCGGACGCCGGATAGCCAGTAGTCTATATTACATCGACCTTATATCAGCCGTTTGGTGACGGCGGCCGTCTGGTGACGGCAGTAAGGATACTTTTTCCGTGAGTGTCGTAGAAGTAGACTAAGGGATTAAAGATTTGACACTGCATTGATAGAAGATTGATGGACAGTAGGGTCATTATACACGCTACTGCGATCGCCAACCCACTTGTCCAGCGTGGCCTATGTCCACCAGTGGATTGAGATAGCCTGATGATGTATATATAATGTGTGCAAAAGTGTCTTCCCATAGGTATATGGAGGGTTACCTAGTGTAACCCAATAAGTCGAGCAAACCAGTTTTTGAAATACCAACTACGAGTATATTATGACACTTACGTGAGTTTGTCATTTCAATTAATAGTTATCTCGACTTATCGGGTTTCACCAGGCAACCCTCGATATGCATTCGCGTATCCCTTCGCATACAATATAAGTAAATTATAGAACATACCAGTGCCCTCTCGACCTCCTCTTCCAGTATCTTAGCTTCATGTTCCGAGATCAGTTGCGCTTTCAAACAATCTATAGCCATTGCAACTAACCCTTCCATGTCTTTTTCGGAGGCTAGCACGCCGCAATCTGAATGAAAAGTATTGAAATAAAATAAATCGTCAGCTGACAACACACTATAAAAACTGTCACTACTCCTAGCAACGTCGTAAGTCGTATTGATCAGAACTTAAATACGAGCTTTATTTCAAGTGGGTATATAAATAAAATAGTACATTACGACACAAGTGCGAAAAACACGAAATTCGAAACTCGTTTGTTTTGTTTTTCGCACTTGTGTCGTAATGTACTAATTTAGTAGGTACAACTAAAAAAAACGTTTAAGTGCGAGGCCATTTGACTCGTGTACCGAGAGTCCCGTATAAACTTTATAACAATAAACACATCAGTCAATAAGGGAAATTTATAAAAAAAACTACTTTCTGCTCCTTAGTACATCTTGTGTACTTATGTCGCTCTTTTTGATTGTACCGAATCAAAAGACACTGGAAGACTTACTTACCTTTCATATCCTCGACAACGTTTCGGATTTGTATCTGGTCAATAGATGCAGACGTGAGCGGTCGGTCGGCTTCTGCCAAAGCATTGACGAGGGATGCCATGGTTTCATTTGTTGCTGGAAAATAATAATTGTACCTATGCATTATTGTTGGTTTATCAGAACCTTACGGTCAAAAGGCTGTTCGTCCACCACAGCGGTGTTTAAATGATCTTCACGTACCTTTTGAAGGCAAATTATGATCCGAATAGAGTAATGATCCTTTAAAACTGGAGAGTTTGGTATGTTGAGTGCAAAAAGAACAGAGTAGATAGCGATGAGTTCGCCATCAGCAACACAATGCGCTTTATGAGCGTTGGTAACTTTACTCATTAGCAGGAATACACCACTGAGTATGACGTTGGGCTCTTAGCTACCTTAACGCAAAACATTCCAATTACCCTTGTAGACATAGCTTAAGAAATAAAGATTAAATAAGTCCAGTACCAGCGACCTGAGAGGGCCCATTCAGCCCGAGGTATTCTTCAGCTCACTCATCACACCGTGACAGTTACTTCCCCTCAACGTCTTCACCTACAGACAGATCAGTTGGTCCTTATTCCTATAAACCAACTGATCTGTCTGTAGGTGCATGGTTCAACCATGCATCATCTACCTACATCCGCGATTAATGTCACTATTATTGAGCAGGGCTGCAAATGCAGGCCCCATCCGCTGCAGCGGAGGGTCCCGTCAACCTGAGTTAAACTTCAGCACGCCTTTCATCTTGTTGATCATGTCGAGACCGCTAAATTCAGTCCAACTTACTCACCCGTAGGTCACTGTTGGTCCTCCTAGAATTATTACTTACCTACATTAGCAATATCTGTAGTATGGACAAGGGCAGCCAACGCGGGCCCTAGTCGCTCCCGCAATGGTTCCTGTCGGCCCGCGATATCCTTCAGTGCGTCTTCCAGCTTATTCATTACGTCATGACCACCACTCCCTTCTAACGTCTCTACCTGTGGGTGACGTCAAAATTAGTTCCCCCCCCCAAATCTTGGCGCAAGACTTGAAATTAGATATACCAACAAGCCAACAATAATAAAACCGAGCAAGTAAAAGAGCATTTTTCAAAAAATCTTTCTGGGACATTTTGGCTTATCAATATTTACCAGCTCATAAATTTTTTTTTAATATCGAAGACGTGATCCAAATATACAATTTTTTTTGAGAATTGTACAAAATACGATAAGCACAAGCTTGTAAAAATCCAAGAACTCCAAATCCGTTGGTCGCAAACGAGCCATTACATGCCAATTACCTAGGTAATGTAGGTAATATACTTACATGCTGTCTCAACAGCTTATCTGCCAAGGCGGCAAGGGCATCGTATGCTCGAACTTGTTTCTTGTATAGGCTGGGGTCGCCGCCACTTTTGCCTAGCCACTGTTTCGCCATCTTGTCCACAACCTCGTAACGAGTTTTGTGTCTGCGCGAATGGAAAATATGCAAATATTGTTTGTAAGCTTGAGTATTATTAATAATTATTTATTATTATTTTTTATTATTAAGAGCCTGTACTGTCCCACTGCAGGGCAAAGGCCTCCCTCAAATTCTTCCACGTATCCCTATCCCCTGAAGTCTCCCACCAGTCCTTGTCAAAGACGTCAAGCTCGTCACGCCATCTCTGGCGCGGTCTACCGCGACGCCTTACGAGTTATTAATAATTAATAATTCATAAATGTAGCAACCTGAAATTTAGGAAAATTGACGAGTATATGACGGTTAGTAAAAGTTTACTACTGGTACATTTTTGTAACAATGGTTACTAGTGAACAAATACGGTTTCATCTCTCGATCGTCAGACAACAGTTTGATGCGGTGTCAATGTGAAGCATGGTCCACGTAGTCGTGCCCTGAGATAATTTCAGACAATACTACATATTCCGATTCCGCAACAGATTAAAGGCCACGTCAGACTCATGCATATTGCAGCATTAAGCATTGCATGCAGCCTGGCAAAAAACGAGTAGAAGTTATAAACTGACAACAATGCAGTTTCGTCCTTTACTATGCCTTCATGTTCAGTGACAGGTCTGATATACTTAGCGACTCAATAGTCCACATACCCAGAGATAACTTCAGGCAGCATAGCATTCATATCGCTCAACAGCTGTGCAGCGTCATCTCTAGACGCACGCAGGGCATCCAGGGCGTCGTATAGCAACTTCAAAATGTTCACGTCGTATTCGACGCCCATATAGGCTTGGCCCCAATCACTGAAAACAGGGAGTTCGTAAAATCCTGCAGTAAAAAAAATATTGAGATAAAACTTTTTAGAGGCAAGCTCTGAGCTGCAAAAATGGGTGAAAAGACCATGAACGAATCCGCCCTTGCATATATACAGTGCCAGTATGTAGATACAATTTTTATTTCATTCACAATTTTTTTGGAGTTTGAGATTCTAATTACAAATGTTAATGTTTACCTACTGATGTTCCCTTTCCTGCAGAGGTGTGAACACGGTGATGGCGGATTTTTTTGGTTCGTAGCTATCCTTTTAACGGGTACATGTCAGAAATGCGCAAAATTGAACTCTATCCACTTTGACACAATTGGGAACGTGGTGGGAAACGTATTCCCTTTGCCTTATAAAGGGTTAGACAAACGAATGTTTATTATGAAACGAGACTTACATTGGAAAGTACTTCTTTCTAGGCGCGGCGGTGGACCGGGGCGCCATGAAAAGGTAGATCTGTTCGCGTCTGTCCGGCGGCGCCTCGCTGGTCGGCAGCGGCGGCCGCGGTGATATAGGCTTCAGACGAAGAGAATGAGTTTCGGCACGAAGAGCCTGATTTCAAAATATGAGGTTTGCATTGATACTTGTTGTTCAGTGTTCTCTTTTACAGAATCATAGTAGTACCAATGCTGGACAGAAATCATAAAAAATAAGATTTAAAATGTACATTTTATTCGATTCTCTTTATTAAGTCATAATCATCATCAGCCGAAATACGTCCACTGCTGTTGAACATAGGCCTCCCCCAAAGATACATAACCGGCCTCCACAATAACCGGTCCTGCGCTACCGTATCCAGCGGAATCCTGCGCCTTCACCAGATCTTCAGTCAGGGTACCTTTATTAGGTACTATTAGTTTATTGTTTAGTTTACAAAGTTACTGTTCAAGCTTATTCGGATACCATTCTATTCAAAGCTTTTCGAATCAACTACATTTAATTTTAATTGGATTATTTTATGCGCTCGCAAGAAACCGTCTTTGCGGGCTTAGAGTCGTTAAGCCTCGAAATAAGCATTTTTAAATACTACCTGGATCTGCAAGTGCGAAGAAGTCCAATTAATTCATGCTTCCAAGAGAACTTTCTGACTAAAAACAACCTCCTGTCGCCCACATGCCTATTAAAAGGTCTACTCAAACAAAATAAATTCTATTCTATTTGCTACACTATTCATTCAAAATTCACTGGCAAAATTCATTGTCTGGGCAGCAGGAGGATAGTTAGGGCGTTTGTGCACTACACTGACTTTTACCGTCCGGCAGTCCGGTTTTTTACGGTCCGATATGCCACGCCATTTAATGTATATAGTAGCTTGTGCATTACACGTAATTTTACCGTCCGACATTTTACTTTTCCCCATTCCGGACAGTATTTTTCCGATCCGAGATGACAGCTATGAAAAACGTGTTAATGCTTGTGCACTGCGTCCGGAATTGCACTGACTTTTACCGTCCCCGATAGTCCGATTTTACAAGCCAATCATCCGTTTTTTTCATGCTACTATGCCGCACCTCCGAGTAAAAAGACGGTCTAGTGCACAAGCCAATCATGCGTTTTTTTCATGCCATATCGGACCATGAAAACTCGGTCTGCCGGACAGTAATAGTACATTACTACCGAGGCCGGGAAGTGACTGGTTGCCGGCCGAATATATGTAGACGGACGAGTGAAGCGAGGCCGGATAGTATTCGGACGGCAACCCGTCACTTCATGGCCGAGGTATGTATAGTGCTTTTCTCAAACATGCAATGAAATGAATAAAAAAATTATCTTCTTTCTAAGAAATTATAAGTCAACTACATAAATAACCAAGTCTTTGAAACACAACAGAAGTCAAATACGACACCGACACCTCATTTTTTTAAGTTTGACCTGTTTGAAAGGTGCATATTTTTCCTTTTAAAAAGCGGTATTAGACGGTTGCGGTCTGTTGGGCCCATTAATCGCATGCGAGGATCGGGGCCGACGGATCGCACCTTATAATACTGCTTTTTAAATATTATTTTGAGTAGTTATTGTACATATTTTAAATTATATAATTTAAATCCCTAATTATAACTGCAAAATATTAGCCAATTTTTTTTTAACACTAATATTACTTACAGATAATTATTGGCTAAAAGCCAAGATGCCAGGTCACAACCCTATGTCAAATGAAAATTAAAAAAGAGGCACTTGCCGGCCTAGGCCGGCAACGAGGTACTTCCCGGCCGCTTTTTAGGCACGTAACTACAACATTTCATTGCATGTTTGAGAAAAATTCATTGTGGTGCACAATCGCCCTATTAATTCAAAATTCACTGGCAAAATTCATTGTCTGGGCAGCAGGAGGATAGTTAGGATGGTCCCGAAATGAGCATTTTTCACTACACTACTTACCTGGATCTGCTCGAGCTGCTGCGCGCGCACGATGCGCAGGCGCACCACGTCGCGCTGGTACGCCTCGGGCTCGTAGTCGCCGGCCATTGGGCCCACCTCCCGAGACGCCTGTTAGCGATACAATGGAACCTATTACACACTTTTACAAAACACGAATATTTTAAATTGTATGTAGGTATTATCAAACCGGAATCAGAAAGGGATTCGAAAGTACTGTTGACACAACAAATGACACAATATTTATCAAGAAAAGAGTTGTTTATGGATGTCCCGAGTAATTAATTAATCTATTGCAGGTAAGTCTCTGAATTTAAACTACAAAAATATTGATTTAACTATGAATATATCCTAGATTGACTTTATACACTGTCATGTCAACACTTCATGTCAATGTACTTTCAAATCCCATTCTAATCGCGGTTTGATAATAGTTAGTGCGTGTAATCGACGTCTTATTTTTTAATTCGTTAACTTTTTAGTGACAATAATCTTTCCAATCGTAACATCCTTTAGATATTATATCCTTATCCTTTAGATATGTTAAGAATATACATCCCCACGGAAATAAAAAAAATATCGACGTTGTTGAAAAGTAAATGATCTTGAAATATGATACGTTCGCTTCGCGTGCGTAAATTTCTCTTTTTAAAGCACTTCTTATAAAAAACTCGTTCCATACACGTGTAAAACTTCTTTTAAACTCGGGTGATTGTCGCCCTCGTTTCACTCGTTTTTTGCACTTGCATCGAAATGTACTATTAATCTGGGCCATAGAGACCAATTAAGAAGCATCCAAACGATGAAAGGTCTTAATGACATGTTGCAACCCCAATATTACACGATTCTATGTTACATTTTCGAAGTATTTTAATCTGGAATAAGTGTCAATGTGAGAATGTTCAAATTTAAGTCGATAAAAGTGCAACATAGCACCTTGTAATATTGGGGCAACAATTTAAACATTATAATTCCTCCTTACATCACGTTGTAACACGTTGTTTTGCAATGCTGCTGCCTGACGGAGACGCTCAGAATACTCGTTCATCACTGTTAGGTAAACCTTCTCCAGGCTACTATGACGGTCCTAGAAACGTTCATATTGTAAAAATAAACATTAAGAACCCTAAAAATGCTAATTTTAAACTTTGAATTTCTCTTTCTTAGGTAGGTAATGACGAAAGAAGGACAGAGCATAAACGTATATCAAAGATAATAGGGCAATAAATAATCAGCTCTAAGGTGTAGGTAATATGATTAATAGCTTTCAATATCTTATTATTACAGATCATGGTTTTGTCTACTCTGTGAACGGGTTCCGAAGTGATACTACTACCTTTTCGCCAACTGTAACAGAGGGTATAGTTAACAGTCCCTCTTTATGGTGAGGACTATGATATTGTTCGACTTCTCTTACACTCCTACTCCCGGCTGCTGCAGAGCTTCCTCCCTGACTCCTACCTTATTCACTTTGCGAGATTTTTATCTAACTGTCAACTCTTAACCATTGATAGGGCAGTGGTAATACGAGTATATGTACCAACTCATTTTGAAACTTATTCTGTCACTTAATTAGTGTCATAGCCAATGAAATTTAGGTATGACTGATGCCCTATTAAGGGTCAAGCATCCCCGCTACCTGTCATGTCTACTTTTACATCAATATAAGGTTTAACATTAAGCCTACTTACCCTCCAGGTCCTCAACTGCTGCAGCACCTGAGTTATAGTCCCTAAAGTGGCACTAAACTTGTGCCTCCTCGCCATCTGGCGCAGCAGGTCGTCCAAGGTCTTGTCAACTTTTCGCGGCTTCCCCAGCTTGCGGGTAAGCACTTCACGCATCTCGACCCTCATCGCTTCTGCTTGTGCCTCCATGGCTTTCATGTCGATGTTCATACGGAATAGATGTGTGCGGTTCACTCTAAAAATATACACGTTTTATGACTTTTCAGTTTAATCTAATCGGGGTTTACCCTAAATATAAAACGTTTTACCATCGTAATTATATCCTTAGGAGAGTGGAGTAGGAATCTATAGGAGAATCATTTTTGAAAATATATCGAATGTAAAGATAAGAAGATGTCAAGATATATTATATGCCGTGTTCCAAAATTACGTAGTAATGATATTTGAACAGTGCTTTTTGTCATTTTTAAACTCGCTAAAATATCTAGGACAGGTTATGGTGTGGTGTGGAACTGCATTCGATTTAACAGATGACGTGACTTACTTTTGCCTCTGCTTTTGCTGTTTAATCTCATCTTGTAGCTCCAATACTCTGTTTCTTAATCTCAACAGTGTGGCCTCGGGGAACACAACAGTATTGGACAACCCCTCGGTAGTAGTGCAGCCTCGAAGTGCCGAGGCCCTGATCTGGTCGTAGCGAAGAATTACCACTTGGTCCACTTCATTCATGCAGCTTTGTTTTTCCAACTGAGGAGATGTCATATTATTACGAAACCGGAATTGGCATGATAATTACAGATATGCTCCAATTGAGCGAACGAGGTATATATTTTCATTAATTGTCGTTTTGCAAATAAAGAAAATGTCGTGTAATACAGTTACAAACCCAGTATGTATCTTAGGCGTGCAGTAAGGTAGTATTCTTGAGTTCTTTTTTAGTTTGACCCTTCGTTAATGATATGCCACATGCTAACATAACATAATTAAGTCTCTGTTACAGAGAAGCTAAGGTCCCACAGAGACAGACCCATTTTCAACCTCACGGTGTTTATAGTAAAATACATATCACGTGGCTGACAGTGGCAGGGGTTTAAGTTCTCTTCACAATTTAAAGAAGAACATTCCTGCAATACATTACCATAAACTCTCTCAGTTCATTCTTCCTCTTATCAAGCTGGACGGATAGCTTGCGCTTCACTTTGTTGTGGGCGTCAATGTCCTTTCGCAGCATGTCCACTAAGTGGTCCTGTTCTATCATATCTTGTTCATGTCTATGTCTGAAAAAGGTACCAAATACGTTGGTAATTGAATTACCAAATTAAACTAGTTACCTACTCAAATAGATAGAGAACTACATGACGCGGCGTTAATAAATCTTTGCCATAGTATTTCCAAAGGTAAGTTAAGTTCGTGGTAACGGACTAAGGTCAGTGTGGGTAAGTCCGGCATATTTTATTTGTAAGGAAAGTCCGTCATATGCGTCTTATTATTTTGAGTTAGGGGTGGAAATCAGTTGGTAGACGGAATTTCCTGATAGACGGTCTTACCCGCATTAACCTTATGCACTACGAATAGGCTACTTGACTCATATCAAATGTAGTGCAAAAAAATATTATTTTCCGTAGTATTTATTGAAAAGATATAATATATTTTTCGATTACGGTGTATTAAAAAAGTGTTTGATGGGTACATATTTTTTTATTGAAAAAGTTGTTTTATTTTTTTTAATTTCGTACTCTGAAAACGGTGTCCGCCATGATGTGACGTCATAGGATCTTAAACTATCTTCATGTCGAATCTTATACGAGTGAAGTTCGCCATGGACATGTGGCATGTAGCTTTGCTGTGACATTGACATAACATAAGTGACATGTCAAATGTTTGTTTTCGGTTTGAGTGACGTCACACCACAGATAATCTAAGCATTAACATGGCTAGTATCGTTTTCGCGCGGTAACGAAAGTTTAAATTTTAAGTTATAATTTTGCGGTTTTCTAGGTCGTGAAAAAAAATTTTTTTTTTCAGTTAATCTGATATTGATTAATAATATACGATAAACTTTAAAAATGGGTCAAGTAGCCTATTATTGTCAATTTGACACGCTGAGTCTACCTTGTGGTCCTCAACTCGTAAGTCTTATCGAAAAGTTCTTGTTCGCAGCCCTCAGGGCATATGTTGGGGTCCAGCCGTATGGGTCCGATGTCGCGGCTGTCCATACTGCCCTCCTCCTCCTCTTCACTTGATGACGACGACTCGGATTCAGATTCAGATTCTGTATTGATGAAGAAGATATTTACGTAGTTACTGAGAGTTTTAGTAGATACTGGTTAGTAAAAAGGAGATCCTAGCGCCAATAAGCAAATGCGACTAACAACATGTAAGAATTTCCGTTTTCATATAATAAAATATAGTCAGCGTTAAATAATTTGTGGCTTGTAGCAATCGAATCTGCTAACTAGTTGCGTACACCATACTAAATACTTATTTTGGTGTACCTGGACTATTTGGTGTTATCTCCACCCCTGCAAGCGTAAGTAAGTACTCATTTTGGCAGCGGGAAAACTACAACACAACATCTTATTTATAAATTATAAATATTAGATGTCATATACCAAAGAAAAACGATCAAGATCACCTATGTCCGAGGTGGGGATTCCCCACACTTTGGTATATGACATCTAATATTTATAATTTATATAGTATTAAGTAGTGTGGCTACTGGAGAAAAATTAAAAGTACAAATCAAAATATTTAGATAATAAATAATTTGATTTGTGTTTTCGCAATATGTTCATCTTATTTATAACTATATTTATAGTAAACCAAAACTTACGTTTCTTATTTACTTCTCCGCTAAGGTCATGTGTAAGAGATTACCGTTTACCCATAAGATCGCCTGCTATGATATATGTTTAGTATTGCGTTGCATAGGTGCGTTTCGTTTGCGAATGGGCGTTAGGTATTGGCATGTTGGCTACGCCCTCTGTTATTAATTTGATTTGAGGTAGCAGATGAAGATTTGTTGTACAGTATTATAATGTGCACAATAACTGTACAACACGATAAAGGGTTTCGAATCTTCGGACAACTTAGGAAACACTCACCATCATCACCCTTATCCCTAGGCGGACGGTACTTCTTCTTAAAGATCCTCCTCAGAAAGTCTGCAAACTTGTTGTCTTGGACCAGTTTTTTGAACTGTCTCTGTAGTTCTTGACAGAGTGAATCTAGATTCTCTTTTTCGGCAAAATGCTCTTCTATACGTTGCTCGCAGTCCTTGATCATTTCTTGGACGGCACGAACCTAACAATCGTGTACTTAACTTAATAAATAATCAATAACCATCTTCGTAAAAAGGCTAAGTGCGGCCGCATACCTGTAAGTTCTTACGTAAGTTGTAGGAACGGAGGTAAGGAAGAGAAGTGTATATCGCTATCTCATTCCTTAGTATAGCTCCGTCCCTACAACATAAGTAAGAACTCACAGGTGTACGGCCGCTCTAAGAAAACAATGGATGACTGACATCAGTATTTCCGAATTCGGTTTTGGTTATGTTGAATGTCCTTGCTTACTTGCATCAGTTTAACGTACACCCTCTCGGCCAGTCTATCTTCATGAGCCTCAAACCGATTGAGAACGTTCATCTCTCTGTGGAGCTGGCACAGTGTCAGTTCTAAGAGTTGGTTCTTCTCCTGAACCCTGATCCGTTCGCGCTGTAGCTGTCTGAGCCGGGAATCGAATCGTTGGACAGCTACTTCGGCGTCTGCCAGAAGCATATCTTGCTCGTACAGATGTCTGGTTGTAAAGCATATTTCTATTAATAAATTTAATTGATTGTTTACAAAACACACAAATTTTCTACAGGTAGCTAAAAGACCAGCTTGTCATGATCATGTTTAGCGCCTAGTCTACTCGTAAATTATTCAGTGTTATATCATATATTGACCTTTCTATTCGCCGTTCCCTTATTTCCACTTCAATCGGTGTACATTCCATGTCGGGTCTGGCCTTCAAAAGTTCCCAAGATGCTGCCAGGGGACGCGAATCTATGAGGATTTTATAATAAAATTATTGAAAATACCTTCTGACCTTGGCTCCATTAGGTAAGAAGAGCTAAACAAAATTGTAATCCCTTTGAATCGTGACTAATAAACACCATAATCATAAACTTACTTTTAACTTACCACAAAGAGGAACAAATCTAGCAACTCTTGGTTGACGAATTCGAGGTTGTGGGTATGTTAAAGACGGAGATCTTATTGAAGTTCTAATAGACTTTCTGCTTTCCCTGGCTGTGGGATGTTTAATTTCTGGTTTGATCTGAAAGCATAATATTGAATTATTATGTTCATCATTTGCTATTACTTAGCTCTTTCTCAACCGGGGTCTAAATATGTAATAACTGTCGAGTCATGCAAGACAAAATCAGCGCAAGCAATCCTGACAGATTTCAAGCCAGAAAACGAATATCATGGCGAGTGTACCATGCGCATTGGTGGAATATATTGATGGAAGGTGATATTTTGGTAGGACAGTGAGCAGGGGTGTACAGTTACACGATACCTAAATATCTGCTACTGATAAATACCATCACGAGCAAAGGAAATAAATAACTGACAAAAACACAGTCTAATTACCTCTAGATTCTTTTCCGGGAATTCAAGCTGCTCGTCAATGTCGGGGATGGCGGGTGGTTGTCTTACCATCTTTGGGGGTATTTCGAGCCTTATCTCGGCCAGCCGCTCACCGATTTGCTTCATAACTTCCACCAGGTGGACCTTGTGGTTTCGGAGCTCTACTACTTTCTCGTTGAACTCATGCTTTATGTCGTATATCTACGGATATATTTTAGCTCTTAAAATCAGCAATGAAAGTGAGTTATTTTATGTGCATGCGGAAAAATTTATTTGTGTAATAATCTTTAGTATACTCGTAGTCTCCAGTTTTACAGATTTTATCGCGGTAATGGCCAAGGCAAAAGTAAGTCTATTATAGTCTATGTTATCTACCTATTACTGTTACTAAGCGCATGTGTGAATACACACCTAGGCTTTAATTAGATTAGGCACATAGACCACGCCGTAGCTTGCTATCGCTTTTAACTTTCCAGGCTCATTCCTAGCGCCTGTTAAAAACGTACCTCTTTCCTAAGCAAGCACACACGCAGCTGAGTGTTATGTCCCGGTGGTGCGACGTAATCTGGATGAGTTTTTAAAACTCGGTTGCCAATTGAGGACTCTGCCTCCTTCAGAGCAGCCTCCGCTCCCGGGGGCATGGCGTTTGGATCAGGCTTGCGAGAAAGATGGGCTTGCCACTGCAAGAGTATACCGATCATCGTACAGTATTAGTGTTGTTACAGTAGTAGATTTTTTGGTACGCAATTCTGCAGCCTTTTGTTTGGTTGGTTTTCAATTCTGCATTGGTTTATTAATTAAATACGTAAATATGCAAAAATATATTCTTAAAATGTACATACGCAACCCAACGTAATCATGGCAAGTCGAGTAACAATAAACCGTTCTGCTTGCGTGTAGGTATTGTTCATTCATTTGAAGTGCTAAATGTGTATTAAAAAAATACATAACCTTTAATGAAAACAACATTTAACGTCATAATTTTTGTTACGAAGTTAAATTTTGGTGCTGATGAAGGGCGACAAACACAAAATTTGTATGGGCGGTCAATAATACGAATCTACTTATATTTTTTTACATTTGCCTCTTTTCACTACTGCAGTTGTTGGACAAAGTGTACCACATAGTTTGTACGACTAACTTTCGTAACACTATTGACACGATCGTCATTTAACAACATATTATGTACAATAGACCCGTGTATGAAAAGTCACGTAGTTGGGGTATTTCAGCTTACTTCTACGAACTGAGAATGATGCCTGTTCAACCGCTGATGGTAATTCCGCAGTGCTTTCTTCAACGGGTGCGGGTATTTCGGAGGCAGCCCTAGGAGGAATGAAGCCACCCTTGGCCTAGCCATCGACTGCCTGCGGGGGGCAGTGCGGCGGGAAACGGACTCTGCTCGCCTGTATTTTAATTTACAGTTAAGAAAATGTAACGGGTGATAAGAAATGTCAGCGGAATTGTAGGATATAGAAAATTCAGCCCGTCGAAAAAATGACATATATTATAATAGTACATTATGATACAAGTGTGCTAAGTTGATCATTATACTCGAGGCGATATTGTGCGCGCGAGCTGCAAGCGAGCGCGCATAAGATAGCAGAGAGTATAATGATCAATGCACACGAGTTTTATACGACGTTTTTCAACAAACTTGCGAGGAATAACCGACTTTTAGTAACACTTTTACTAACCTTTGTTGCTAGGTAATTACCTACTACTTACTTAGGTACTATCCCAAAGTAACGTTTAACCTTTTTATTTTTTTCTTGTTCATTACTTGAAGTTCACAATTCACATAAAAGTAATAACAGTAAACACAACAAAATAAACGCAACAAACATTTTAAATTCACTCCACTCCAAATAAAAATACGATGGTAACTTTAAAAAGGCGCGCGCAAATTTTTAAACGCGCGATCGACAAACAGCCAATATTAAAAAAAACTGAGATCATTAACGATTATCATAAAATAAAAATACGATAACATTACATTTAATATAATTACTTGATAATTTGGATGCACAATTTAAATATTTTATTTATTTATTTACGAAAATTTATAGTATTTTGTAATAATATTCTGGATTCCGCTATTTCTGCCACATGTCAACTCTTTGGTCAATTTAAAAAATAAACATAATCTGACTAAATTCGAATGCTTCGTCTACATGACATAATACTTGGAAATGTTTGCAAACATACTTGGTCGGGTTATGTTATTACCGCACTAGAACAATAACGTAATGAAAAAGCACGCGTGTTTAATATCTTGGATTATGAGCCTAATAACGGTTCAATAATACCCACGTTACGAGCAAGTGTGTTGAAAAATCAACAATTTGTGAGGAATTTATTATATTATTATACTGGCGACAGTGGCGACGGCCAGTTAATAGCCAATCGAAACATTACCTATGTACAGATAGTTTTATTTAGCTCGGACGATGCGACATCGCGTCGGTAAACTTTGATATAATTGTCGTTTCTATAATCTTGACATTAGTTTTATTCCATTATTTAGAACAGTCATTAATAGGTACTTGTAATAACAATAGGCTTAGCACAGGATTAGTGCGATAAATGTCATCGCGAGATAGACTATCCCTCTTTTATTCATATAGTTGGTAAAAGATGGAAAATTTACATCGCGGCGACATACTGACATATATTATCAATCATGTGCTAAGCATTATACAGGAGTAAGCAACTTGGATTTACAGCAAAACATTTGGAGTTAATATCATAAAGGGCGGTATATTCCAAATTGTAACAAAGTATCAATACGTTGTCTGCCAGATGTGCTAGATATATGCATTATGTGATGGGTCCAGTGAACGATTATAAGCACTTATTTTATAACTTACTTTGGCTCCGACTCTTCTAGTTCCAAAATATTAAGATTCCTTGTTGGCGTGAAAATTAGAGAAGAAAAACTAACATTTTCTATTTATGATATTCGACCGACTGGCATTTAAAGTCGAGTATAAATTAAAATCACTGTTGTCTTAAACTTCGAAAAAATTGTGTAGGGTAAGGTTACGTTTACAACTATACAGTCGCGAGTTGAAGTCTCGCTAGAGGCATTACATGCATTTTTCCTATGTTTCTGACGATATTGGTATTATCTGGGACGTAATTCATGCTCACCTTCCTCGTAAAGCAGCTTCAGCCATCTGCTTGTGGACTTCTTCAAGTTGTGAATAAAAGTCTGCAGACAAATTCTTCTGTCTCAACGGCCTTATAACTACTTCAGGGTCTCTAAAATATTATGAACATTTTTTATATGGCGAAATATTATGGTATATGTACCATTTTTTGGTTCATTAACAAAAACAAACCTGATGGCCTTCAAAATGAAAGGGAATACATCCAACTGTATAATGTTCCTTGAATGCATCTTCTTGTAAGCCAGGTCTGATGCCTCGAGTTGATGCGCGAGTTTCCTAATAGTCAGGGCCTTGGCTGTCTCCAACTCATTCTCCTGCACTACGAGAGGTCTCGGGTCCAGGGTGACGTCGATTTGCTGAGATACAGGTAGAAGTTTGTTTCTGAAATAACAAATATATTTTGACAAAGTTTATGAACAGTCAAGATGTTTTTCTTTCAAAATTTATACGGCTGAGAGTGCTGAACGAGCCAAGATGCCAATTGTACTTAGATGCGCATATGAATGACTATTTTATTATCGTGTGATTTGCATTCCGGCTGGGCAATCTCATCACTCTTATCAGATCAGTGAAATCTCCGAACTGAAAAAAATTTGAAGGCCCCTCCAGGAATGGACCTGGAGCTAATGTAAATGTGAAGAGCATTGTTATTGATATTTATAAACGGACCCATATCCATAAATATAATAGGCACCCTTGACTTTCCAAGGCAGTTTTGTTTTACTTGTTTCGTTTATTTCCAGATTTCATTGGCAGTTTAGCGTAGGTACTCATTACTTTGTGAAAATCATATTTAGTAACGTAATAGCTTGGCAGTTTCGTCCGCTGTGAGAGTTGTGATATGGGGCTGTGGTTAGAAATAAACATTGGGCTAAACTACAAGGATCTTTAAAGCTGAGGGTCTACCGCGATCTACGAACGTGCTGTCTTTCTCTCGCGATTGTAAATTCGAACGTAAGTGTGACAGGGAGGCAGCACGCCAATTGTGGTTCACATATTTCTTGTATGTCTACGCTAGCCGAGTAAAATTCGTCTAGTGTTGATTTTGTGGACATTGAGCCACGAATGAACCATTCCGCTCAGTGCTGGATTCGTCTAGCGTAGAGTCAAACGAAGGCGTCATTAGAGTGAGAGAGACAAATCCTCGAAATTAACGAATTTCGTTTTTCGCGGTAGGGCCGCAGCTTAAGTGTAAGGCCAGGGTGCTTAGCCAAGTTGCCAATCGCTAGCGCTTGGTAGCGTATCGTAGTTTTCCCTCTCTGTCACTCTTGAATATTAGTGCAACAAAAACAGTTAGCTGCCTTTCGCTTACGATTGACGACTAAGCGTTAGCGATTGGCAACTTGTCTAAGCATCCTGAGTGGCGAGCGTCGAGCGGCGCGTGCGGCGGGGCGGGCAGCGGCGCGTGCGGCGGGGCGGGCAGCGGCGCGTCGAGCGTCGAAAGGAGTTGGACGGCGTGCACTCAGGCCACGAGCACACGTTTGCATTTGTTTAACATGGTCGGCGGTCGCCCGCCGCGCCGTACGCCCAGCTCGAGCGTCTACTCAGGCGTTAGACACAAAACGTACGATTTAATCAGCTTGCTGTACTCAAAGGCGAGCTCTGCCAGCTGGTCGCGCACGCGCTTCTTGTGCGCATTGGCGATCGACATCATCTTGTCGTACTCTTCTTTCTGCTTCAGTTGCTCGTGGGACATCATCTCGCCATCGACTGTGCTTGGCTCCTTTACCCGCTCCGTTTTCTGGGCAAATTATCATAAATACCGATAATTATAAACATCGGAATATTTGAAATAATTATGTAACATCAAGGCGTAACCATACATTTTAAATGTTTATTAGCATCCGGTATTGTACAATTATGATTATGATAGTAATTGTACCTGTACCTTTATGTCAAAAATATATAACCACACATCTCAAAATTATCGCCGTAAATTATTTTGCCGAATATCATTTCCCCAACCAACTTGTCGCAGAATTCCATTCCGCGGATTGATCGGTTGCCAACTGTTAAGTTTCGCAGACGTTTTATTGCACATTAATTTAGCAAATTAGCAAACATTAATTTAGCAAATTTTAGTATGGTAAATGAAAGATGAGTCATCGGCTACAAGTTGGTTGACAAGGAATATCGGGCAAAATGAATTTTGTGCACACGCAGAATATCCGATATTGTAAATAGATTTAAATAAGTAGATATATTATTAGGGAGCGTGTACGAATTGCAGGAGTGTCTTTCTTTTGCCTTAAAGAGATTGACTTAAAGGTTCGATTTAGTTGTTTATTTATGGCAGACGCTTCAATTCGCGTGTTCCATATTTATTAACTGCACAAATGTAGTAAGCGTACCGGCATTTCTGGTTCTAACGGCAATTCTGGAGTCGGCATCAATGGCTCGTCGAAATTGATGGCGTAGGAGAAAATATTACCATCCGCACCACAAGTATAAAATCGTCTGAAATAATAATCATTCGTATTACAAGTAAGTGCGCATTCTGATTCACTTTTCTGCGCATCTTAATCGAAAGAAATACGTACCTACCCTATTTATTTTGTCCTAATTTTTCAAATCTAAAATTTAATATTGCATAGCCCTATTCAGTCACTAAGTATATCACTATTCTATTGTACTTTAAAATACACTTATAGTACCTATCGTTTTTCAAAGGAGGCTTTATAATTATGATTAAATATGGGTAAGTGAAACTGAAACAGCGGGCAAACTGTATGTAGGTACATCTCCTGTGTAAGAGGTCCGGGTGAGGGAAAAGAAACGTCTTACCCAATTCGACTTTACTCAATGCAAAAAACATGATCCTTACTGTCCATCTGAACTAAATGCCATACATGTGATTGCTCCAGTGTATCGGTTATGCATCGGCAGATAATATGTATCCACGAAGTCGATACGTGGTGTGGGTTGTTTCTGAAAAAGAAGTTAAAAATATCTACAAATAATTAATCGATGTAACCACGTCCGTATTTACTTGCATCAGCTCGTCCACTACTTATTATAATTTATAGATTACGTACCTAAATTCAGCGAGAAAGGCTATACATAGGGCGCTCGGGATGGCCGAGGGGGGACGGAAGATCACATTTTTCCGTTACAACTCAGTAACAACATTAATGTCAGGCAATGTCGACGTCGACGATAGTCGACTTTATAAGATATGTCAAAAAAGGTTAACGAGCTTAAATTATTACGATACGATTATGGTAAAGGTGGCTAGATTGATGAGAAGTGGGTTGATAATTACATTAATTAGTTTTCAAATACTGAAATTTTAACGCAACAAAGATTCGATGACATATTATCGGGGACCATCGGAAATGTCGCGGTCGTTAACGAAAAATACCGAACCCATAATATTACACGACCAAATTGCATCCTTTGCCAAGTGGCCAAATTGCATCCTTTGCCAACTGGACCAAATTGCATCCTTTGCCAAGTGGATTACATTAATTACCCTCTCACATGTTTTAAATTTTGTGATAGACTATATTGTTAATGTAAAATACGAGTGATGACATGTAGCCACAGCTGCATGAAACAATGTTAGTGGCTAAGCTTCTATAAGATAAGTACATTGCCGGCCTTCTAAATGAGTATTATTTTTGTGGATGAAAAAATATGTACCTCCTCTTTAGCCAAACGCCTGCCTTTGAGTTGTTTAAGCAGTTTCTTCATAGAGTTCATCCATGTCATGTAGTGGTGCTCAACTGAGTCTTCCTCATCTGTAGGCATCCTCAGCATACGAATGTAACCAGTATTTGTCCCTAAGACCAAGTAACTATCTTCACAGCTGGAACAAAAGGCTACATCAGATCTTTTTACATAGCACCTTGTATGTTTAGCATTCAAAGTGTTGTGATTTGATTTGACCCCGCAATATCTTTAAACATTCAGGCGTTTATAATTTTAAAAGTCTGGACCTGTTAAGCTGGTTTGTAAAAGTGGTTTTAGCCATGTCCCATGCTTTTGCATAATATGAATTTTGGAAAGAGCTCAACTTGACAGAAATGCCTAGTATGAGTCGCTTTTCACTATACTGTATGATAAAGGAAACATTACTTACACAAACTGCAATGTCGTAATGTCATCACACCACGCGCCGGGTATAGGGCCATATTTCAGGATCTTATTGTTGGCCCCAGTTCTCACCAGCAGCAAAGCGCCGGTGCCCTTCTGGACCACCCATATGCCTTCGGGGCAGTATTGGGCCCATGTGATCGTGGTGCCTAGCATGCTCTCACTCTCAACTAGAATATATGATACACGTAAATGAAAGTGTGACATTTCGTGGATGGCCTGGTTGCAGATCAGGCGCGTGATTAAAACGTTTTGATTTGAACGTAGTAGAATATTTGGGCATTTCTCCGAGCGTTTCAATCGCTGTGACTTCGGTGGCAGCCTAATCACACGAATCCCGTGAGAGATGCAAGAACTTTTGGATATCTTGGAAAACGTAGTTGACAACTACCCAGATATCCAAAAAATGAGATACAGAAATCGGGTAATAATGTAGCCACCGAAGTCACGGTGGTTGAAACGCTCAAAGAAATGCCCATTTATTCTGATCTTGGCCGCAATGCAGAACTGAGAACGATAAATTGGCCAACTTAACTTACTTAGTTGCACTTCTCCAATCCACTCCTCGTCGTCATCTTCCTTGCTCATTTCTTCTTTTGCTTTCAACGCCTCCTCGTCGATACTGGCCAAGTCTTCCTCTTCAGGAAAAGGGCGTCGACGCATACTTCAACAATGATCAAAACAATCGCTAAATGGTACTAGGAAAATTACAAGAATCGTCCTAAGAGTACATGTAAAAGAATGTGTAAAAACATCAGACGTGACATTCAGATTTATTATTGTATCTACCATAATTACTGAAAAGACATTCATGCCATTGGAGCATGCACTTTGTAGAGAAACAACACGCTGTTTTCGTGTTCCTGACATTACCTAAATCCTTTCATTTGATACCCGTATCATGGGGCTGGATTTGAAACAGTCAGTCCGCCATCTTGGGGAGGCCGCCATATTCGATTTGTAATGACGTTTCTCAGCTAGGTCATGTACCTATCTGAACTCAGAGCGCGTATAAAATTTCATTTTAACCAAAGACCGGGAAGTGGATCAAATTAAGATTTTCTTATATACCTGTTACCTACATAGTTAGTCACAAGTAAAGTTAATAAAAGCGTGTTAAAACAATTAAAGCAGTACTTACTACTGCTTCTTTACGAGAATCTCCTTATAAGAAACGAACTCGAGTTTGAAGGTGGTGATATCTGAGTATTTGCGCACTTGAACCTGTGGTAGCACAGCTTCCATGACGAAACCCACTTGACCACAAAGTAGCAGCACAAATTCCTAAAATAAAATAACCAATAATCTGTAAGTATAACAGTAGTAGGGGTTGAATCGTCTTATGTACGACACTCATGGTTACGTATAAAAATTATATTATACTGGCCCACATATGAGGTATAACGTGTTACATTATTTCTTTGTTCAAACACTTTCGTCCTTTGAACGGGACAGAATAATAACCACTAATATTTCATAGGTTCAGGTACTGAAGTAGATTAACAGCTCGTAAAATTAATAATGTATTTATTACTGTAGTAAACACATGAGCTGTGCTGCCATCATCAATTAATCAGTAGGTACGTGCGCAACGTGCTAGCAGGGCTCAATGCATGATAATGAAGACCTAGGTTCTCCGAAACATCTCACGCGTAGTAAAATACACGAAAGTTTAACCGTTTTCGTCGTCGTCGAAGATTGTATGTTAACAACGAGTTAGTTGAAGTTACGGCGCTAAATCAGTCAAAAGGGTTAAATTCAATAACTGTAGACACGTTTAATTCATACAGCACAAAGTATCGATGGAACATAAAGAACAAATCATTCCTAATACATGGCAATAAGAAAGTAGTGACTAATACCTCTTCCGGTTTCCAAGTCATATACACAATATTATTCGGTGTTTTGATTAGCCCAAGTCTTTCAAGCGTAAATGGCTCTCCCAAAATCAATTTGTAAATGAATATAGTTTCGTCCTTAGAGCAAGTCACTAGCAATGTTAGCTGGGTGTTGATAGATATTTGATTTATGGCTTTCGAATGCGGCTTTAGCAACTGGAACAGAAACAAAAGATGTAAACACTCCTATTGAGGAAGTCGCTCCAAGAAACCGCCAAGAGAAATGTGGTGTATGTAACTGATGTGGTGAAGGTATCTGCGTATCTAATTATAATTAATGTAAGTAGGTATTATAGTCAATTTATATATGTAAAAAGTCAATTGAAAAGGATAGTCAATTTCTGTCCAGCGACTCTCTAATGTAGCAATGAAATTAGGGAGAAAAAATGATTTTTCTCAAACATGCAATGAAATTTAACCTCCTGAGTCCTGGATAAAAAATGAGTACACTAGCATAAAAGCCGAGAGACCTTTATAACACAATCAGCGTAAAGTCCTGGGTAAAAATCGAGTATGCTCGTATAAAAGCCGAGGGTCCTTTATAACACCATCAGTGTTGAGTCCTGAACTTTCTGTCGCTTATGTTAAGGTTTAAAATGAGTCTGTCAGATTTTTATTTTACAAATTATTTGGGCGTTATAAAGGCCTCTCGGCTTTTATGTGACTAAGATTATATAATAAATGTGGCGAATATGTGTCATTTTGTATGAAATCAGGTGTATCTTTGAAAAATAAAATAAGACATAAGGGGTTGTCAAAATGCTATAATTATAAAAAATAACAAAAATCGTAGAACCATTCTGTTATTATGACATTAAAATCTTTCTTTTAAAATCTAATTCAATACAAAACTGTTGTAGTTAAATCAGTCTACTTCTCACATCACAATAGTGTCCTCATAAAGTAACTTTACTTAAGTATTTTAAAAACAATTGTAATAAACCTTCTGTAACTTTATATAGCTAATTAAGAAATTTTAATTTACATATTTCAAGGAAAACTCATTTTAAACAAGTGTGAGAACTTAATGATGCTATGAACAAAGTACGAGAGGGCTTTACAAAGGTCAAATTATTTTAACCCGTAATTGTACTTCAAACATCATCTTAACAATAAAATTAGTAAATATGCTCCAGGGGTAGAAGTGTAAATTTGCATAAGTCGCGAGTTGGTGCAGCGGCTGTCAAGCCACTGCGCAGAAAGCGGTGTACACCTCTCTACACTCCTGAGCCGCCTACACCGGTGTTGCCCCTGGCTGTCTCTTGTGACGGTATTTACGGGGGCCCATCTAGTCGGTGGCGAGTCACCGCCTGCCTCGATAGCAAAGAGAAATCATTTTTATGGCAGGTGTCCGGACCTCTTTTCTATAGTTCCATTTCTGATCCATCCATCCTCCATCACCATAGCCCATTAGTCTTTTCCATTCCTTCTCAATAGTCTCTATACGCCTGCTGGGACCGGTTTACGGATATGTATTTGTGCCCGTGAATGGGTTGCAGCAGGTGTACAACACAGCAAATTTCTCCAAAGGGCCTCTACGTGTTGGATCTATATCCCCGCGCAAGCCTATCAAAAAACCGGGATTTGTAAGCCCGTGATCCTCAAGGAGATATAATAATAAATTAGTAATAACATTATAATAAACTTGTAAAATACTCATTAAATAAATAAAAAGACAGCCAAAAACAAACAGGTTTAAGTGAAAAAATAAGATTGAACTCACCTCTACCTGCGCGATGTGACATCTTGCCGGACTTTTGACGTCGCACTGAACGGAATATTCTTTTTCACTGAGCCATAGCCTTTGCGAAATAGAGATAGATATATTTCTGATTGGACGACAGCCATTAATTCTCAAATTCACACCATTATCGCCTGATTTTAAGCGCGAAACGTTAAGGCCTTTATAAAAGACAATCGGCGTTTATGAATAACTTTAGTTTTTAGCGCTCGGTCTTTACACGTGTCATGATTTTGGCCGTTATAACGGACTCTGGGACTTTATTTATAACTTTATTTTTTAGCGCTCGGCCTTTACACATGGCATGATTTTGGCCTTTATAACGGACTCGGGGACTCAGGAGGTTAATATTGTCTTTACGTTCCTTAAATTAGACTCGGAAGTATCGCTTTTAGGGCGCAGTAACTAACTGGGGTGATAAATGGAATTTCACAACACTTTTCAGGCCTAGGCCTGCAAAGTAACTTTTTTTTAATTTCGACAACAATGTCATTACTTTTATTTGTATATCTTTGTATGTTTGAGAAAATCACCATACATGCTTCGGCGTGAAAACGGATTCCCAGCCTCGTTACCTATCCGGTATATACCAACTTGGCCGGAAATCCTCATTTTTCCGGCCTCTTGATGTACGAGTAATCTACTATTTCGGGGAATTGAGGACACTTTGTCACTACTTATCACTGTCACTCCTTCCATCTATTTCAATTGACATTTCCTCCATAACATCGCGTTCCCCTTTTGTAAGAGAAAATTAGACCTAAGTAACTAGCATAGGTTTAGAGCTGAAAATTCAAGTGCAAAACACGTTGTTTTTTCCGAATGATCCGAAAAAAAGGAACCGTTTGGAAAGATTTTTTCCGGAAATTATCAGCGCTACTCTTAGGATCATTTAAAACTTGTAGGACGAGGCTTATACTTAAGTTTATGAAAAGACTGACGTCCTTACCGATATCAAGTCTATGACGTCGGGATGCATCGACGTGTCGCTGTGGATGGTAAGCGAGGAATGTACATCGATGTTGAGCTGACTAGTGATGCCTTCCAGTCTTTCCGGATGCAGTAATAGCGTGCGCATGATTCCGTCTGCGAAACCCAGCATGATGATTTTGGATGTCGGGTCTACCTGTGAAATTATTATTTTTTTACTGGCTGTTTTTAAACCTTTTGGACGCCAACGCCTGATATATTGGCACCGCAGGTTCAACGCCAAAGACCGATAAGTCTTGGATCACAGAGCACAGAGCAATATAGACCTACACGCATGTGCGTAAAATTCAATTTCAGTTTGGACATTTTGTCGTGGCGTCTTGGTGACAGCTTTGGTATTTGACATGGCGTCAAAAATATTTATAAAATGTAAAGGTTTGGATCATAACTTCAAAATCCCATAGTACTTAGAATAAGCTAGACTTACTTCAAGGGGTGGATAGAGCATACAGGTCACAGGTTTTTGAAATACGTATCTGGCCAGCAACGTATTCGTCTCCGTACTGTAGAAGATAATAGGACAAAAGTTATCAAGGAAATAACAGAAATTGCAAATATTGATTACCTACTATTAATTCATTGGCAAATGCATTGGACCTGGACTGAAATAGGCTGTAGATGTGATGTGAACCCTACCTGTAAGCATGTAAAGCCCCGTCCTCTCCAGCAGTCACCAACACAGGGTGACCACGTAAAGGCGCCATGGCGACAATACCACCCGCGTGGCTTGTGAACACCTTCCGGTGCGCGCACTCTATCTTGTCGATTTCAGTGTCTACGCACCACACGCCACCGTTCCCATCCTGTAACAGTTATAATATGAGAATGAAGTAGAGTGGATAGTGTTATTTGGAGCCTTTTGGAGGCTTAGGTCTGGAACCATAAAAATTCCCAAGTCTTTAAAAACTACTATATTTCTGAATTCATCATCATCATCATCATCATCAGCCTATGATAGTCCACTGCTGGACGTAGGCCTCTCCTATTAAAAATGCGTATAAACACATTAGGAGGTAAATACCCATAATCGCGACGCTGGGCAAGCGGATTGGCGATCGTAGTAATGTGTCCACTATGATGACGCTGCTGCCCATCATCAATCTTTTATCAAATAATGGTCAGTGACACTTCGATTCCTTAGTCGACTCTTACGACACCCGCAGGAGGAGTTGGGGTGGCGACAAATGTATTCTTATTGCCGTCACCACACGGCATATTTCTGAATTAAATTATCATAATTTATTATTTTAGCTATGGACACATTAAACCGCTTTCGTGGTCTTTGAATCGTTATTGAGTTTTAAAATTCGATTCTGTATGCTTCCAAATGAGCACCTTCTTGCTCCTTTGGAATACAAAAAGACTTGCTGGAAGACAAAAAGAGCCGAATGATTATTAAGCTGGATATTTCCGTATTGGTAATGTAACAAGCTTAGATATTTTGCATTTATAAATCGGGAACGGATTAAAGCAGGATAACAGCACTTACTTGAGCATACCAATAAAAGTCTTTTTGCTGTTTCAGACACATTATTTGACAGCTAGGCACCTACAAAAGAAAATTGAGACACAAGTAATACAAGGAAATAATAATCAAACCTGATTAATTGTGACTGTGTTATTTTCTTTGAAAACTACAATTCAGTAGAATTTATAGAGATTATTTAATTATCAAAAACCGGCCAAGTGCGAGTCGGACTCGCGCGCGAAGGGTTCCGTACCATTATCAATTTATTATTTAAAAAATACAGTTAAATCAACCTACCTCAAAAACTATAGGAGATAATTTAATCAAACCAAAAATCGTTGATAGAGTTTATTAATGTGCTTAACATATATTTTTTTTTAGAATTTTATATCGCGTAGTTTAAAAAATAGAGGGGGGGGGGCACATTTTTCAGACTTTGAGGGCTGGTATCTCGAAAACGATTTGCTTAAATAAAGATAAGATTTATCAACCTTCATATCATTTTCAAAGACCTTTCTAATAATACCCCACACGCTTATATACAACTAAATTTTTTTTTCTATCCCTCAGTTATATGTATGGAGGGCCCCCACCCCAATGGTTTTTTTACAATTTAGTATCATAATCCCGTAGCGGTTCATACAACACATATCCTTACCAAATTTCGTTACTGTAGCATTCATAGTTTCCGAGTAAATCAGCTGTGACAGACGGACAGACGGACAGACGGACAGACGGACAGACGGACATGACGAATCTATAAGGGTTCCGTTTTGCCATTTTGGCTACGGAACCCTAAAAAGAAAAACCGTTTTCAGTGACTGACTTTGAAGTCGTATCCTTTACGGTAAATTTTTGGGGAATGTTTGGCAAAAAATAATTTGACGACATACGCAAGTTTCCGCCACAGGGTTCAGTTCCACGTAAGGGTCGTCTTCCGGTGGGTCAGCCTGTTCAACCGTATCCCAGTACCAGGCGCGGATGCACCCGTCACGAGCGATCGTGGTCACCTCGTCGCCCGCGGGACTTAACATGAATTGGATCTGAAAGGGCCAAGAAAAAAAAGAAATAATCTGAGAGAGATTCTGAGGCAAATAAGGATGCGACTCGTCTGATGATCGTCGCCTCTAATAAGGCTTTAATAGGTGTCATAATCTCTTGCCGACCTTTTATGTTCAAGACACTTGAAAACAGTTGTTTCAGATCATGGCCGCGTGGTTTTTTATGCAACATTGGGAAACAAGGACACGATCTGATTTATGGCAAGCAGCTATCGTCGCCTACAACTCTATATAGAAGTGTTATGTATGTACTAGTTGCCTAACTTTTAATATAAAGGACTTGATACTTGTTACTAGGAGAACATTTCATTGAGGCAGCCTTGGCATTGGCAAGTTCATCCCATTTTTACGTCATGCTCCCCGGCAGAACCACCTGAAGTTTAATAAACATGAATATGTCAAAAAAAATCTTCATTATATCTACAAAATTCTACGACCAGTTGGAAAAATTCTACATGCCTAGTTTTTTTATAAACCTTGTTGTAAAGTGGTTCTGCCGCGGAGCATCTTCCCAGCAGAACCACTATGATATTTTTCTTATTACAAGTACTATTGACGCATTTATGATACCAAATAATTCTACATCAATTCTACAGGTATCTAGTATACTTGATCTCTCTCTTTATTTTGTATACACGAAGTTACGACATTTCCAAAATTTTACTATAAACAATTCTGAGCGCCTGCACACAAGATTGTAGCAAATTATGTGTACGTATAAAATTCTGGCATCGATTCGAAACCAAGTCATCGCTAATTTTATTCTACTAAGGTTATTGTAATTATACATAGTGTTGAAAACTACCTACATTCTTATAACTACCCTGAATGTTCATAAGCTAGAAAAAAGCGTAATTCAACAGAAATACAACAATACAATATACGTACACATAATTTGCTACAATCTTGTGTGCAGGCGCTCAGAATTGTTTATAGTAAAATTTTCGAAATGTCGTAACATCGTGTATACAAAATAAAGTGAGAGATCAAGTATACTGGATACCTGTAGAATTGATGTAGAATTATTTGGTATCATAAATGCGTCAATAGTACTTGTAATAAGAAAATATATCATAGTGGTTCTGCTGGGAAGATGCTCTGCGGCAGAACCACTTTACAACAAGGTTTATAAAAAAACTAGGCATGTAGAATTTTTTCAACTGGTCGTAGAATTTTGTAGATATAATGTAGATTTTTTTTGACATATTCATATTTATTAAACTTCAGGTGGTTCTGCCGGGGAGCATGACGTCCATTTTTGTAGGTAAAGTACTTAAGCGACCTTATAACTTATAAGTTGCATGGTGAGAGATTTCCCCATTTTACAAACGTTTCTACCAATAAGAAAACGACGAGGTGGAGTATAATACTGACGATTGGTGCCTTATGGCATGTTTTTCTTCCTCGCTGGGTCACTTCGACTTTGACGAGCCCAGCTTCCCAGACCAGGACGTTACCCCATTCGCACCCAGAGAGTACCTGTATTAAGAAACATAGTATATGATCGAGCTATATTTACTCTGTTTTGTTATCACTAAACACGGGTATCAGAAGCAAAAAGACAATATTCAAACTTCTATCATTGAGATTTAGCTTTTTGAAAATTTTAGATACGGGTAGGACGAGTCGTACATGGATTTAAAAAATGAAACCGAAAACTTTGACGTTCTTGCTGTTACCATTAATTAAGCACCTAAGTATCAGGTATCTACTTTTCAAGACTAACGCTTATATTCGTTGTTAACTGACCTTCTCATCAGGCATGGGATAAACTCCCAGTACGTCGCAAATCTCCGTTTTGCCGAATCTACCAAGTTCGCCTTTCAACTTCAATCCAGTAAATGTGCGAGCCATTTTCCAAAACTTTATATGAGCAGCACCTGGGGATCATTGGTAATTTAAACGACCAAGTTCTAGTTTACACAACATTTTAGAAGTCGGAATTACGTGCTGTTTCTGATTTGTCTCTACATAAAGTCTCTCTTGAGAGTTTCAAATTACATATTTCAATACACCTTTAAGCAAACTCTTCTCAAAAGGCAACAAGTTTTACATTGCTTAACTACCCGCTTTATAACTACTTGCCGGTATATTTAATGAAATAATTTACAATTCTGTGCACTATCTTGTCAATTTCGTATAATATAATATATGCGAACACAACTGAGCACTCATGAACCTTATTACTAATACATTACACGAATGGACAACAACAACAAACTGTGTTTCAGATACCAGAAGTGGTCAGCTGCCCCGGACAGTACGGCGAGAACATGACGGCGTTGACGTCGAACGTGAACGCACTCGTGCGCAGCAGGATCCTGTGCCGTTTCCAGTTCCAAATCGTTAGGTTATAGTCCGGCTCCTTGCCCACCGATGCTAGAAGCTCGCCGTCGGGACTGGAGACAAGAACCTTTGGATAATTGCACTAATCAACCCTCGGACTTGCATGACACCTCGGTTGTTGATGAACTTGGTATCTTTAACATTTTCGCTGACAGTGAAAAAGTTAAGCAGCGTTAATCATACAAGCACCCCGCCTGTCGACGTACTGTCACCGAAAGCGTTAATAAAGTAATGTCAAAACTCCATAGTAACTTTAGACTAGTATCAGGCTAAAAACTAATACACGGATATACGACGTTATAATTATTATGAATGGAGAAACCCATCGGGACAGGCAAACCAACATGCGGATTAAGAACAGTATAATGGTGAAACCTGTATAGGTTGTGTCATCATCATCATATCAGCCGCAAGACGTCCACTGCTGAACATAGGCCCCAAAGTTTGCCACAGTGACCGGTCCTGTGCCACCCGCATCCAGCGGACTCCTGCGACTTTTACCAGGTCATCACTCCACTTTGTGGGGGCCCTACCCACGCTGCGCCTTCCGGTACATGGTCACCACTCTAGAACCTTCCTACCGCAACGGCCATCGGTTCTACGTGTGATGTATGTATGTAGATTGTGTGAGTGTTCATAATTTCCACAGCCGCCAAAAAAAATCCTTTACAATACCTACCTAAAGTCGAGGATAGAATAGGCATTAGTGGTGCCATCACGCAAAACGGCGTCGATTTCCATCTGCGGCCAGAAGTACAGCAGGATCAGTGGCTCACGGTCACCTTCTCTGCCCTCGGCTATGGCTAGCCGGTAGTTGGGGTCCGTTCTGTAACACTAGCAAGCGGAATAGAGCATGAATTTGTAAACTGCACTCAGTTTACACACTCATGCCATTGCCACTCGAGTGGGGTGGGCAGCGGATGGGCACGCCCAACCGCTTTACATTTAGGGAGGATATTTTAAATTTTTTCATAAATTGCATTAGGGCCAAAAGCTCCTTTATTGACTCAAATACCCTACAAATTTGTAAAAATAAAAACCACCCGAGCCTTTATGGTGGCTATAGATAGCTCAGTGTGCTACCTCATCCAGTGCTGCTACGCGAAAGTGATCTCAAAAGACCATACATCGATTGAAATGAAAATTGGCGTGTACCTACATATTTGAAAAACAAAAAACATAACAAAATGCATAAGCTTTTCTGTTTGATGCCAACCGAATCCATTCCTATTTACGATCATAATTGTATGGTTCCAAAGCAAATTTCCGGCTATACTTAAAAACCCGCAAATAGAAGAATACTTTTCCCTTATACGTTATTTAAAGGAATATTATGGAAAAGGAGTAAGTAATACATATTTTTGAGGGTTTTACATTGTGGTGTCCGTGAAACTTCAAGGGAGTCGGTGCCCTTCACCAAACTGATATAATAAACGTTTTGGATTTGTCTTAAAAGGATCGATGTATCGATTAGCATGAAGTTAGACAACCTAATTTGTGACACGAAAAACAAAAAGGCACGGCCAGCTGAAAAGTTGAAACCGAATTATCATAAGGATTTACGGTCATATGTCCAATGGAGCCTCCAGTAGTACTTCTCCTGAACCAGGTCTGCTTGGTTTCGACGTCCAGAAATGTGATGATGCTGCCAGCCGCCCAGCAAACCACCGTGTCGTCGCACGCGCATAGATTGAAGTACTTGTGGCAGTCGTAGCCGTAAGAATGTCTGGGTTAAAATTAAGGTAATTCTGCTGCTTATAAAAATAGGGAGAGCTTATTCTTTACGTGGAAGGAATAAAGGCTTGGTGCATGGAATCGGTTTAAGAAGTACCTACTTTTAAATAGCGGTTCATTTTTGGGTTTATTCCGAGGTACCTATGTTTTTTTTTATACCACGTCGGTGGCAAACAAGCATACGGCCCGCCTGATAGAAAGCAGTCACCGTAGCCTATGGGCGCCTGCAACCCCAGGGGTGTCACATGCGCGTTGCCGACCCAATAAGAACTTGTACACTCCTCTTTTGAAGAACCCCATACTGTAGTCCAACGGGAAAACCTCGGCAGGGAGCTCATTCCACAGACGGACCGTCCGCGGGAGGAAGTTCCTCTGAAACCGCACGGTGCTCGACCATTTAGGTTGCAAGGTGTGAGGATGAGCGCCCAGTCGGTGGCGAGCGGTGCGATGATGAAAAGTGGACTTTGGCATTCATGTCGAACAGTTCTTCAGAGCACAACCCATTGTACAGACGATAGAACATATATACTTAAGATAGATGTGAAGTAGATATACTTAATAAGTGCTGAAATTCTCGTGTAATAAATCCGCATTGCTTTGTCCTATTTTGCATTATACCGGTCATATTAACTAGTAATAATTGTGATTTTAAAATAATACATTTCGATAAAAATGCAATTTTTTTTTCGACGAGGGTGAAACTTGGAGACCGAGTGAAACGAGGGTGACAATCACCCCAGTTAAAAAGAAGTTTTTACACGTGCATCGAACGACTTTTTTCATAACAAGTGCTTTCAAATGACAGATTTACGCACGTGAAGCGTGCGCAAAGTTTACTTTTCAGCACTAGTTAGGAGAATGTTCTTTTATGCTTGTTGTACTTATGAAAGATTCACACTGGTTGAATCAGTTTGCGTATTGATCTGATAGATACCGGATAATTGAAAAAGATCGTTTTAAAAATGTTATATTGAGTATCCTGTTTATTATTAGATACCAAAACTGGAATGAAAAGGTTTTTCAGCAGTTGGTTGCAAAATTGCGAATCTGAACAATGGTTCTTACAGCTAAGATTAAATTGGTGAAGTTAAAGTCACATGACTCGGGTTGCTTAAATAATTGGATGTGGAGATTAAGGAGACTAAACATGTATTTTCAAAGGATACTCGAATTCGAATAAATCTGATGGTATAGTAGATTCTGGACTAACGACAGCCCCAGAAAAGAAGTCATCCTGGTCGTACTCAGTGAGTATGGATTCTTCTTCCACATGTTCGTCTTCAGGCTCGATATATCCTTCCTCTTCCCCGTCTGCCAAATGGAATAAGAGAAAGAAAAACTCTGTTACAACCGTGAAAACCGATTTTTTGTAGTATCCATCTTTGTTACTGCATTTCAGGCTTAAATACATACTTATATAATTGAAGGAAGAGATAAGTAAGTACATGCAATTTTTGACTTTCAATAATCACGGTAAATCCTGTTTCCTTATCTTAGGTAACATAAGGTGGCAGCGTGAACGTGACACGAATAAATTAGGCCCACGTAAAGGTGGATTTAGACCAAACGTGCGAATGCTCATTCTATCCCCCACTCTAAATTCGTTCGTTACACAAAACGAGATTCGGGTAGTACAGTAATAGTTTAATTAGGTACCTACGCACCATGTAATCACAAGCATACCTATGCCTTATATCGCCCTACTTGGAGATCTTAACATGTACCTATGTAAGTAATCGTAAATAAAAAAAGTAATTCCTTTAACAATATGAATACGTTACTAACCGTAAGCAGGTAATTCTTCGTGTTCAGCCATAGCTATGCTTCGAAATAGTGTTACTTTGTTGATAACCTTACCATAAAAGATACAAAGTTGATACACCTCATAAACACGTTTATTGTTGCTTGGTAACCCGATGTAGACCGCGTACTTACCGAAGCGCTAACTTTTAAACTCAACCTATTTGTTGTAGTTTGTCTGTGGTACTGACACTACAGACCACAGACAATGTCAGTAGGTAGTTTTTGATTGTTTTTGGTCAACGGAGGATCAACGCACGAATGATGAAGAAATCGTGTATATCGAAAATCTTAAATGCCGTCTCTGTCACTCTAATGAAGTTATAATTTTAGTGAAAGAGACAGATTCCTGGAGTTGGACTGCTTTTTTTTATTCAATCCTCAACCATGGATACAAGTCCTTCAGTCGGAGTTGGACTGCCTAGCGTTGGTGTTGCCATAATATCTGCATTTCTGCATTTTGCATCATATTTTATATCCTTCGTCTGGGCCGCGTTTTATAAAGTTACAATTTACAATTTCGCTGTTTGCTTCTTTAACGCACGCACATTATTGGCTAGAATGAGAGGCAAACAGCGAAATTGTTAATTGTAACCTTATAAAACGCGACCCTGATATTGAACTATGTTTGTATTGTGATATAATTAATTGGTTGCTTTAACATATAATTCAAAGTTGTTTTTATTATCACAGCAACCAAATTTTACAATAATAACGTAACTTGTTAATCCGTTCGTTTTTAAAAACGATGTTAGCATTTTAAAAAAAAAAAACTAATCATTGCAATTGGACAAGTAAAATAATTTTTTGAACCAGGGTCGCGTTTTATAAAGTTACAATTTACAATTTCGCTGTTTGCCTCTCTTTCTAGCCAATATTTGCGTGCGTTAGAGAGGCAAACAGCGAAATTGTAAATTGTAACTCTATAAAACGCGACCCAGTTATAAAATTTTGTTATTGAATGCAAAGAATTATCGGATTCAGTATTCATATGTCTGGCAACATTCAACTGTCACTGTCACACTGTCAGTGTCAGTAATGTCAGTGTCAATGTCATGTTCAGACAGTGTTTATTATTTTTCGTGATATCCTCGAATGTTTGGACTATGAACCTTTAGATCCCTTATGTATTTGTTTGTTATTGTTTCTTGTATTTTGTAGTTCTAAATAAAACATGTCTCAATCGCAAAGAGCAGCTGTGATAAATCTGTACAAAACGGTATGGTTTCATTAAGTTAAATAATAATATTGTGCTCGTTTCGTGATAATAATATATTGTTTTTAGACTTATCATTGTTTTGATTAGATAACATTTTCAAAGTGTATATATGCGTAGGTACCATCCGTCCGGGTCTCCACGGATTTGTCCTAGTTTGGACAAATCCGTGCAGACCCGGACGGGCAGGAGGGGTTTTAAAAAACGTCATAAACTCTTTAACACTTTTCGTTTGAGGAAAGGCTTTGAATTATTTTTCGTCATTATTGTGTAGAACTTGAAGTCCCGGAAGACAAGGATTTACGCCACATTTCCGGGTTATTTGAGTCATTGTCCTGGTTTTACGAATCGTGAGATGGCAATCTTAAGTGTGTATAACATGAATGTTATTTTTACAGCTGTTGTACTTAGGCCGCGATTGGCCTCAAGGCTATGACCTATTTAGAACAAGACTACACAAAGTTTTCTCGAAGAACAGCCATGAAACGGACCCGGCTAAGATCGACATGATGGTGAAACATGGTTACTTTGTAGTGAAGGAAATTGAGGCTTTGTACATGTTGAAAAAGTACCGCACGATGAAACGAAGATATTATGATGAGAAGTAAAGTACTGAAGTAACACCCCATAGTTTAATATTTGTTGTATGTTCATATCATATTGATAAAGTATATTTTTATAAAAAATTTTTGGGTGAAATGCAAACCCATGTTAGGAGTTTTTCTGGTGGACAATCTAAAAGTTAAGGCCACACTCCTTTTTCATTGCGTTGTATGATAAAAATTATTACTACCTGTCCACAGGCTGTTAACTGTATGAGTGTAGTCGAGATTTTTATCATACAATTCAATAGGAAAGGAGTGCCTTTAAATGACAATAAGGGTTTAATAAGAAAATTAACTCTCATAGCCCTAAACTTTTAAAATATCCACTGGAAAGACACATAACATGATTTTGAGTTTGACCCTTTAACAGTATGCATAGTGTCTTTAGTTAAATATTATAACATCTATATTGTGTACTGTATATATAGTTACCAATCCTTGGTTTTATCTCGGCAATGTTGTTATAATGTATATTTGTATAGTGTACTTTAGTATAGGTGTATTTTTGAATTACTTAACCATTAGCCATAAGTCCCCATTGTTATCAATAAATTTTAAGCAATAATAATTGTTTTATTTCCTTAGAGAATCAAGAAATGTGGTATATCAGCGTAACAGACAGTGACAATATCAGGTATATCAGGACATTGTGATCAAAGGTTAGTGCCCAGTAGGGAATGCAAACTGGCTATTTAGTTGTAAAGAAAACTGGTAATTCTCTTATTACACTTTTACCCCCTTATTCATAAATGTTTCCTAACTTAACAAGCTGCTAATAATTGTTTGTCCCTTTCGGTCTTAACAATGTGTCCATAAGAGCAAAAGGGACAAACAATTATTAGTGGCTTTTTAAGTTTGCAGACGTTTATGAATAAGGCAGTTACTGTTCAACCTGGGACAGTCCATGTCTAAATATAAATGGTCTTCGAGGGTGACTCAAGTCAAATTAGTATGAAAATAGTTCATCCTCACTGACCGTTACTTATAACTTTGTATCTCAGAATGTATTCACTCTGATAAAAATCATAACCAACCTGTATTTTGTGCATTTATTGACTTTTCATTGAACATCCATACATAAAGTTGATCAGTTGGAACTAAGGCCGTTGAAGAACTATGCCAAAAGTGGCCAGCCGTATGGGTACTCTTCCAGATGGAAATATAAACATTTCTAGATTTAATGTAGTTTTGTTTTATGATATAATTAAATAAAATCCAACAATCCCTGTGCTATTAGGCCAAAAAATAATAGCAATAAAACAACAAATCTATGTAATTATGTATTATAGACATTCTTTGTAGCTTACATAATTCATTACTAATATAAACTCTAGTTAAAATTATAATATGTTTTATAAATTATAACAAAACTCTATAATTTCTACAAAAACTGTAAACAAATGCAACACAAACTGATAATGATTATTTAAGTGGCAAGTGATATGACAAGTTTATCAATTTTTACTAATATATATTATATCTCTTTAGAGCTACGATAACAATACTGATGACATGTGAACGGAATCAGCAAATGGGATAGGGAATAATGTGCAATGTAAAAACTTGAGGGCCTATCGCGAGTATCGAAATTTTAAATCTTTGTCACTCTAACTAACGCGTAACTGGAGTGACGGAGATGCTAGAAAATGTGAATTTTGATGTTCGCAGTAGACCTTCTGGCCACGACTTCGGGTCAGCGGCGACGGGGAAAGGAGCCATAAGCTGGAGCGATAGACCTATCTTCCGCTCCCGCTCCCGCCTATGGCGCCGCTAGCCGCTACCGCTCGTCACGCGAAGTTGTTGCCTGTGGCCCTATCGCGGACTTCGAAATCCGCTAAATTCAAGGCTTTGTCTCTTTCACTATAATCGTGCCTTCGCTGGAGTTACCGAGACAAATCCTGGAAAAATACGAATTTCGAAGTACGCGGTAGTAGCCTTGGCTGTTAGATGACTAAAGGAATATAAGATAAACCCTGCTTTAATTTAGATCCAACTTAATGTTAACTGAAACTCATATTAAAGTTTTTGGTTACATTTATACAACTCTAGTTCAGCAAACTTTAATTTCAAATATCGTAACAAACAGCAAGTAATATTACAACTGCTCAACACACCAATACCAACATGTACAATATTAAATTTAAAGGTATTGAAGTACATCTACTTGAAAATGTTGACAGATATAGTTGTCCCCATTTAGATATATAAGAGACAAGTAGCCGTACCATGAGGAAAGTAAAGGATACGTTAGGTTTTACTCGATACGTAATGCATTCTATCTCGCTCGCACCGGTATATTAGAGCGAGCCGATGACCTGCTTTACGTATCGAGTAAAACCTAACGTTACCGATACTTGTAAAGTCGTGGTACGGCTACTACAAACAGTTTGAAAATACAAATGTACCATCTATAGTTTCAAAGTGTCGTTTTACATGCTCTAGCGAATATTCACATATTGCAATTTACCATTACGATTACAAAATTTCATAAATAGCGCTGAATGTCCATATTGTCATACTACTGAGGCCCGACCGCTGTACTGGTGTGCCTTGATAATTTTATTAGGAATGGTCCCAACAAATTCACAGTTACCCTATTTAGATAAGTAAATAATCAAAATAAGATATTTATTATTGAAATTAAAAGCATAGGTCAACTTTGTTTGACTGGAGTACTGTGAATTTGTTGGTGCCGACTGTACAATCTATATTAACAATAGTTATATTTATCGTTCACTTAGAACCTCGTCTATTCCTACTTGTTTCGTGTTGGTGCATTGCTAATGTACTTGAAGCCCTCTCATTACACCTATACATAGATATAAAGTGATAGTGAAATTTAACATGTGATTACATTATATACACGATAACACATAGGTTTGAGATCAACAACAGTCAAGCTTTAGCTAGATATAAGTTATAATTTTGATTCATATATCAGACAGTTTATGCGTTAGATTTGTTTCAATCCATTGGAGCTGGCATATCTATTTGATAGCAACTCGCAGCTACCCGTCTCTTTTTAATTAGTACAATCGAAAAGAGACGGATAGCTACGAGAACCTGTCAAACGCAAGATATCACTGCCCCAATATTTTAGGGTTCTACGTTGCGCTTTTGACATTTAGTCCAGGTTTGATTACCGTCCGATAATGTAAGGCAAGCCGTACACCAGTAAGTTCTTACGTAAGTTATAGGGACGGAGCTATACTAAGGAATGAGATAGTGATATTCACCTCTCATTCCTTAGTATAGCTCCGTCCCTATTGTTTACGTAAGAACTTACAGGTGTAAGGCTGGCCTTAGGCTAGCTGTACACCTGTAAGTTCTTACGTAAGTTATAGGGACGGGGCTATACTAAAGAATGAGATAGTGATATTCACCTCTCATTCCTTAGTATAGCTCCGTCCCTATAACTTACGTAAGAACTTACAGGTGTACGAGCGCTCTAACATAGACCCGTGTAATATTGCGGTAGTGATGTGCTAAGACCGCATAATAAATCTCGACTGTCCGATAGAAAGAGATCCAGCTACATAATATATACAGAATTATATTTTGTCTCATTCCGGAATATAGCTGCATCCCTTTCGCTTGGCTCGACAAGTGAATATGATGTAATGGTTCTAAGATTGAATACTAGTGATTAAAAATAATTACAAATTATTTTTATAGGAATAAACCAGTCTAACCGCGTGAACATTTCTTGTAAGGAATGATTAATTACATTTAACTATTTAACAATACATTATAAGTTTATTATCGTGGTCTATAAGTAAGTTTGACTAGTTTCGATGATCCACAGATTTGAGTCGCCATTTGCTATAATTATAATCCATCAAAAGGAAATAATTCCAATAAAGTATAATCTAAATGTAAAATTAACTTTTCATTGATGAATTTGTTGTGGAAATGTCATGAAATGACTTAAATTATAAGATAAATTCAATAGGCCTAATTGTTCCTCTCAAAAAGAGAAAGAATCCTGAAAACACGGATACCAAAACTGTTTTTTTAATACACGGTAAAGCTGAATTCACACGTGCAAGTTTTGAGACACAACTATGGGTAAGAGTGAGTGGCAAACATGTGCAGCTCTTTCTTGCATATTACTTTGTTACAAAACTTGCAGTTATACCTGCCGGTGTACATTTAATTGCCAGTTTAAGAGCTTGACTTGAAAATAATAACGTTGTGCAATTGTGTTTACTGCATTCAGAAGTTTCATACCTTGGCCTTTACAAAGAATAGTGAATATAGTGATAAATTGATAATAAAATTTAATCTTTCTCGTTCTTGAAGGAACATTACAATAATAAAAGGGTATCAATACTATAACACTTACGATAGTAAAATAGAATGTTGTAAATTTAACACGATGTAACTTATTTACATAGTCATAGTACGTTATAAAGATTTTACCGCCAGGTCGATGGGGCGAAGACCTAAAACTTTCAATTATGATAGTAAAGCCGTTGTGCAACTGGGGCCTGTTACTGAAAAGCTATTAATTTGTAATACAAGCGGGAGTCCTTATCTAATTAATTGTTAAAAAGAGACTTCCACTTGTATTAAGAGTTACAAGCTTTTGAGAAATAGGCCCCTAACATTGTTTACAAGTATACTCCATTTCGAATACTATGGCCTGATGCCACTGCAAAGTTTTATGTGGCATCGGGCCATGGTATTTGAAATACGAGTACCTACGATATTTTTTGCGTTTGTAACACGCCCCTAAGCTACGAGCCCCCTACTTTGCTACGAACGCGCACGTAGCGCGATCATTTCGCACGCACGCGAGATTTATTGCTACGGGCTACGACGTAGAACCTCATCGCTAAGCTCGAACTTGCGGCCGCCGCGAACTACGAAATTCGCAAATTTCGAAGATTTTTCTCTGTCAATCTAAAGATGCCTTTTTTGGAGGTACGGAGACAAATCTTCGTAATTTACGAATTACGTAGCTCGCGGTAGCAGGCTTGTTTTCATATTTTAGTCTAAATAGACTACACAGAAAAATATATATTTTTGTCCAAACACACTCACATTTTATTGATTTCATATTACCTATGCTATTCGCATGATTTCATATTAAAATGAACGGATAGCTTACGTAGACCATGTAAGAACCTTTTTCAAATTCTTTATTTAGGTGCCTAATATTTTATTACTCCGCTCATATTTATATTTTATTTATCCATTTGGTTTTTTCAGGTTAGACATCTTTTAAAACCTCATCATCTTAGATAGGTAACGTAGGTACTTACTAAGTAGGAGTAGGGTACTCATTTAATACATGATTAGCTACATTTTATATTATATTTAAAACCCGATCATTTATGGCAATAGATTTAGGTCTTAGACTCGCGACCCAGCGTTACACATGAAATAAATATACAAATAGGCAATTCAAGTGAATCTTCCCACCTAAAACTATGTCACACGAAAGCCCAACCATTGTTAGCACTAGCATTTACAATACGTATAATATCTCTTTCGCACTTACATAGTGAGAGCGAGAAACGCCTGAATTATATAGATGCTAGTGTTAATAAAGCTAATATTAAAACCTGCCGTACCAATAAAAAAAATGCATTTTCATTCTCTGAAAAGTTTGCAGCCGTTTTGAATTGCCATACATTTTATATAGAAATAAATGGGCCACATATTTACGCCGTAGACATAATTATTTTTGAAAATAGAATGAAAGAATGATTTCTCAGTCTAAACGTGAACTTACAAATCCGCAAAATTCGAGTATTTTGTCTCGGTCACTCTAATGACTCATTCATTGGAGAGACTGAGAACAATTTACGAATTTAGTTAGCAGGCCTGTCTCTGTTACTCCAATGCAGGCGTCATCGGTGTGACAAAGACAGATTGCGAATTTGACGAGGTTCATACAGATTTTTAAATTAGTACGGCAAGGGCTTTCAACTGCTCCGCAAACGTTCGTAAGCTATTCGTGGAAGCAAGGGGCCTACCGGACTACCGTCCCTACTCCACACACTAGCCTACTATGAACTGCCGTCGCATTATTAACGCGGATATACTTTCTATCTGACGCGCTCGCACCAATATGCGAGTACGAGCGGGATGGATAGAGAGAAAGTTTGCGTTAATAATGCGGCGATAGCTCATGGTACGGCTACACCTCCCTGCCAGGGTTCACAACTATGTATTTACTTATACGAGTATTATTTAAGTCGCCATGGATTTTATCGACAAGGTCTTAGCGGCTGATTTTTTTTTATTAGGTTGAATTATTGCATACATTAAATAAGATGTATACAGAAATGATTAGAACCAATAACCTTATTAACTTTTTTTCCTGTTGTTTGCCCTTACGGATTCCTATAACTAAAAGCGATTTCGCACAATTAACTCAAATAGTTAAAATTAGGTAAAATATGTGTTACCCTTCTTCATTTTAAGATAATTTTTCTCCGTAAGTGGACGACATTGCGACCATCATTGTCAAAACCAAAAGAATCGCTCCGAAATTTTTACCTTGGATATACATGAATATCGTACACTAGCAGAAAAAAAAAACAGGATATAAACCCTCATGAATCCGATAACTGCAGTCGATTTAACTCTAGGTAGCCACTTAGATTGTTTCGAAAAGACACAGATTTTACGACATGCTTTGCGAGGACTGTATAAGTTTACCGACCAATCAAACAGTTATCCAAGTAGGTATCCAAGTTGTTGAAATTACTTCGAAATACCAAAAGGTAAACACCTACTTAATTAAGCCATATTTGTAAAGAAGGAACGACAAAACAGCCGATTTTATAGCCGCCGACGCAATAGCGAAAATAGTAACGTATCTAATATAAATACATTCTCATTCAAATTATCCTGGATACTTTTGTAACTAGCAAAATATTTAAATTTATAGTACGAACTAAAATAATCTTCGATCTTGTAAGATGGAATATCTTCTGTCCGCAGTTGAAGTAGATCTTCATCACCGTAATGGGAACCGATGAAGTCCTGTAATTAAACGAATAGCAGTTTACCGTTATTCTATTATTTAAAAACGGTAACATGTATGCTGTTCTTCAGTTGAAAGTAAAATAATTGTAAACAAATATGGCTGACTTTCCATAGCATTTGACGTCTTTGACACATATCGCGAAACACATTCGCAGATATATATTTACGTTAATACTAATAAATAATATCAATACCTAATTTTAACAAAAAAATTCAGGTTTAAGGTTTTAAGTTTGTAAAAACCAAGATTGTGTTCTGAAAGTGCGTGATTATGAAATAATGCATGTTTGCAGGTTTGTTTACATTTTTTACTTTCAACTGACGAATGGTATAGGTACCTCTATATATATACCTCTGAATAACCCAAAACAAATCTTTTATGGAAATTTAATTTTCGTGAGACGAGACTTAATAACTATTTTAATTATATATTATTAATAATAATAATGGACGCCAACGACTGATATATTGGCACCGCAGGTTCAACGCCAAAGACTATACATATAATAAAGAAATATAATAATAAAGAATATATAAGTCCTGGTCCACAGAGCAATATAAACCTACACGCACGTGCATACAGTTCAAATTCAGTTTTGACATTTTACTGCCGTGGCGTCAGAGTGACAGCTGTTGTATTTCACGTCGTGGCGTCAAAAAGGTTAAACGGTGTCCGGTATCCCGGAATCCCGTGTTAGATGGATTTACGACGGAAAGTACCTATACACAGTGTGCGTCTATGATACTGGCTTTTATCGAAACCGAGGTTTCTACTTTCTAGCCAAACCGTGAACATTGTTCGATTCATAATGCTAATTTTAAAAGTAATTAACTTTTTAAGAAAAGTTAATTGAGAAGCAATGTACTTCAAAATGAATCGTTAATTTGCACTTGACAATGACAGATCGCAGCCACACAGCGTTACATTGATCGTTCGGAGGAAATAAAATTAATTGTACGGTAGAGTGTCCCGTCAATGTATGGAAAAAAAAATTTTTTGCGCTACAGTTTCCCGAGAGGCATCAATTTTTTTGTAAATTTACACACATTCCGAAACGAGTAAAAAAATTTTAAATATATGTCATCTTTAGGGCTCTACCGCAGTGTAAAGATTTGATTTTTTTCTATTTTTCCGAAAAAAATCATGTGCCAAAATATGTTTACATATAATTATAGTATTTTTTTTATAAAAATAAATTAAATAAAAAAATATAGGAAAAATATAATTTAAAAAAATCCATATTACATTAAATATTTTTTCTTCTCATTTTTAATTATATAGCTTGTCTTAAATCTTCTATATTGCATGAAAAATATCATTTTTTAATTTTCAGCCCAGGGAGCCGAATTAAAAAAGTTTTTATTTGAAAACTTCAAGCGATGATAGAGCCCTAAAGATATAACCAAAATTTTTTTTTAATTATTTTTCCCGTACTCTACAATTTATTTAGAGAGTTTTGGTAGGTCTCGCGTAAAAAAGTCAAATTCGGGACACTCTATTGTACGGTCAATTTAATTATTTGTCAAATGTTAATTCTTGAAAACGATTGTTAGTAATGCGTATTATTGCCCATTTTTGTAAAAGCCCCGGTTATGGAAGCACACTGTATATATTATATTCCACACAATACTATAAACTGTAGTGAAATAAAATTATTTGAATTAGAAACCACTAGACCTGTAGATACTTGAATTAAAATTAAACAACAGGCTAGTAAACATACCTGAAACACCTTAGTCCTTCTTTTCTCCATCATCAGGATCTTTGAGCGTGTGCCACTGCGCGATAGGGCGCCGCGGACTGGCCAGCATGTCAGACCAATGGCGCAACTCGGTGCCCTGCACGTTGTATCCCAGGACCACCTTCCCGATCGGCTCCGACGTGCCGATGCGGTCGTAATCCACCACCGTTACCACTAGATTCACTTTCTGCAGTACATTTAGAACAAGTAAAGGTTATCCCCTTTATTCATAAACGTCTAACTTAACAAGTCGCTAAGTATTGTTTTTCTCTTTAGCTTTTATTAATATAAGGCTTGTTCACGAGATAAAGTAGACATTGCTGTATAATTCTTTTTTTTATGAGACCATACCTTTGTATGGATGTTATTACAAAGAAGCCTATCTTCTCGCACGCTGTGGTTGATAGGTATTTATATCAATTACTCCATAATTATGGCGTATTTCTTAAACTTCTGGATTTTAGTAGTGTTTCTTCTTATTTTACCATTTTGGTTCATTTAATTTCCCAATGGGTCTTAACTAAATTACAATACCGATATTATAATAAACTGTGAATCTCGTGTCTACAATTTTTATTAACCATTTCAAGTCTAATATTGTTAAAAGTGTCTCGGGAAATCGCACTTTTTGGGGCTAAACTTTTGTATTAAGCATTATCTGAAGTTATTTTGATTTTGACGACTTTTTAAGCGAATGCTTTTGGATATTGGATTGTTAAACATAAAACAGAATAATCAATTTACAGTCCCATGGCTGTTAGAACTACATGGGACTATTGTGTAATAGTGGAGACTCATTTTACTATGGCTACTTTATTTCGTGAACAAGATTTATTGCGACAAACAATATTTAGTGGCTTGGCTTGGTAAGTTAGGAGACGTTTATGAATAAGGGGTATGTGTTCATAATCACGCTTAATTGTACGAAGCTCTAGCAATGAATTAAAACTGCCTTTTCTTATTATTATACCGTGTGTAAATCTAATACGGGCGATACATTCAATCAGATATATAATTTATTAGTGTAATCATGGATTACGGCGTTTTTTAAAACTTACACTTAATTATGACTCTACGGATTTTTTTAAAGATTTTTGGAGGTGCAGTCGGGGTTCAAACATTTGTTAATATTGATACGGCATCTATTTTTCAAATTACATGTCAACGAGCGTTTAATTTGAGTGTTTGCTCTACATTGCGTGCCGAATTATTTCATACGGATAATTTAGTTGTTCTAAACTAACCCCTGTTAAGAGCCCGTATTAGACTTACCTACATCCTGTATTAGACGAATGAGTGAATCTGAATGCTACTGAAAGTCATGAATTGAAAGTTGACAGCGATGTACAAGTACTTTGTATAATGTACAGTCGTATATTATATCGTGTAGCGTGTGGAGCTTCCAAAAATATCTGAACACGCCTTCATCATCATAAAGGTGCGTTCAAATTACAAGAGCATTCGCTGTTCTAACCTCCCACTCTACGAAATTCGATCGGTACACAAAACGTGATTTTTTGATTTCTTAGAACGGGCGCTAGAACAGCGAATGCTCTTTTGGTTTAAAAGCACCTTTAGGATAAAGACGTGTTCAGATATTTTTGAGCGCTCATGACGCTACGATATAACTGATGGCGACTGTAGAAACATCGTGTATTAAATGGGATATTGTACCGAGATGAAGTAGCTAGTGATGCTAATTTCTTTTTTAAATCACTGTCGTCGATAATAGACTTATGTTTTAACTAAGAAGTGCATGCATAAATATTAAAGCACGTACGGGAGCTTATAACTTGTAATACAAGTTCTTATTTTATTAATGATGTTAAAAAGAGACTTCCACTTGTATTACAAGCTTTTGAGAAATGGGCCTCTGGGTCGCGTTTTATAAAGTTATAATTTACAATTTTGCTGTTTGATTCTCTTTCTAGCCAATATTTGCGTGAGTTAGAGAGGCAAACAGCGAAATGGTAAAATGTAACTTTTTAGTACAGATGGTGCCTTTTTTAGGCTCTAGCGCGAGAAGTGTGTCATTTTACGTCAGGTCCAAAACTTCGAAGGGCCATCTGCACTAAAAAACGTCGTACGAGACACGTCCAAAAACGAAATTCGTAACTCCTGTCGATTTAAAAACATCATAAACATCGCCACTCGTTTCGAATTACATGATTTTCGCACTTATGTCGTAATGTACTATTATAAAACGCGACCCTGTTAGTAAATAATATATAATACATTATATTATAATGTAAAACAAACGAAGATCGGTGCATACAATAGATTTTTAAACTTTAATACGTTAAAGAACTATTCTATTTTTAAATAAATAAATATATGCGTAGTTTTTTGATATCGTCGTGTTAGTGATATTTATAAAATATTTTATATTCTTATTTTATAAAAAAAGTAAGATAATGCTATTAAAGCGACATAAAAGGACCATTGTTCTCCTAATATTTCATATCATTAAGAATATTTGTACGTGTCAGGTACAGTCGACGTCAAAGATATCATTACGATTTAGGAGCCAAAACTATATTTACACGCCTTTATTGCTTTGACATTAAGGTCGTGTAAATATATTTTTGGCTCCTAAGCTAACAATATCTTTGACGTCGACTGTACATTTACTTAGTACAGAATGATCTTTATCGTATAGAAAAAAATATCGATTTAACCGCACTAACTGTATGTCACGCGATGTTGGCCAAAGTGAATGATTAATTTTAGAACTGCAAATAAAATGTTACGAACGTGAAAACGAAAAACTGCGTTACTAAGTACTAGAGGGCATTATTTGCTAAGGGTCTAACTTTGACACATTTAATTCCCATGACTCAACAAGATCTCTCAATAGTACATTGTGCATCTAGGGAGGTAAGTATGGTATTACTAACGAGAATGTTAGAAGCCCGACGATGTAGGCGCAGGGCTTTACGTGACTCGAGTTAGTATGCCTCATACCGACCGTGATGCATACAATGCTTTTCATCACACTTGCGGACAAAAAAAATTAGTTATAAGACAAAATATATTTTTTAGGAAAGTGAAATTCCCTATTATTCCCGTGATTCATACAAGTAATGGCACGCGTAGAAAGCAAGACTAAGTGTGATGAAATAGTATATTAATTAGTTAAAGTTTCCAAATTTGTATGTCGCATCAGCCATGCCATTAGTGTCTTTAGAAGTCCATAAAAAGGCACAATCTATAACTCAATTATAGCAACACATTTTTTTTAAATACCTACTTAGGTTTAACGTAATTAGTAGAACAAATGAATTAAAGTTAGTCATCCATCATTATTATTTAAACTAGAACTTGTAAAGCATTTTTTCCTAGGCGAGGTAACAACAAATATTTTAAGATAATTTCGTAACAGTACCTATAAACGGTATCGACCATATCAATAGGAACATGAAATATAAAATTATGTCAGTGCAAACGCAAAGGTCACGACATTTAACATAATATACCTTACGTGTTCTTTAGTGAAGTCCACTTTAAACACCGTGACAGTGACAAGATACCTTTCCGTTTTCACTGACACAAGTATTCAATGAGTACCAGTGTGCCTACTCCCTTAAAATGATGTTCTTATTACTTATTTTTAGGGTTTAGTTTAAGCGTACCATGTCATGCCCAATACTAGCTACTGGGTCTGCCGGAAACTTACCGTGGATATAAATCAGTATAATATAAAGAAAGGTAAAATATAAAGCCATAGATAGATGCAGAAGAAGATCGGAGGACTGGATTCCTTAAACCATAAGTAATTACAATCTGAAGTTACCAAATTGTAATGCAGTTACGAGGGGAGATTCATAACACCACTTTTTGGGTATAGACATCAAGGTTGGTTGTCAAAGCCAATCTGATTAGGAATTTCATGCAAATGATACCTTTTCCCGAAACACCCTGTTACAGGAAAAGGTGGGCATTTAACTAAGAGCTGTCCTAACGAAGTTGGCTTCAAACGAAGGATCGAGGATGCAGGAGAGCAGGAAGAGAGGACCAGAGACAATCATGAACGCATAACAGGACATAGACACGGAACATGAGATTGCTACGTCAAATACTAGCTAGCATCACAAACAACAATAACATAAACAAAACAAAAATGCAGTTTTCAAGTCTTCGAGTATTTTAGTTTTTTTATTTAAATGTTCTATGAAAAATCAACCACCAGATTGTGTTGAATCCTAGACCGTATAATGTGTTTTGAAGGCTCTACGAATTCAACATAGAAATAAATAGATCAAACGATGTATCTATTTACACGTGCCAAATTTCGTTTTCCTTTGTGTTTTCGATGATTGAGTTGTTTTAACTCTGTTAAGTATTATGTTTGAAAGATTTCACATCTTAGCAAAAAAAGTTGAAAAATAAACTGAAGCAAATTTTGTTCAGTCCATGTTAGGAGTAGGATCGGCATGGATGCAAGTGGTGTGTGTACCCAATATTCACAACAATGACACAACATCAATTTGCGCACGACTTAGGCAATTTTCGAAAAAGCTTATTAGGGAATTTAGTGAAAACACACCTCAATATACTACTAAACGAACTAGTGTCGACGTTGAACCACGTTAAACAAAGGTTATTACGTCTCACTTTAACCAGTTGTCTAGTAATACATTGACGCTGTTTTAAGTGTTTGTAAAAATTGCCCAAGCTCTCGGCGCCACGACATCGATTTTGTTCCAATCTCGGCTCGCACCTGTATTTGTTCGAATGGTACTTCAAAAGTAAATGACTCGTTGTAATAGGGATTCAGTGTGCATTTCTTGATGCTCGTCTTCTTCTTCTTGAGTCGTTTGCCATTTTGCATGAGTGCTATCTTTACGTACGGATCTGTGGTCGCCCGGCGGAGCAGGATATGGAAAAGAAAAAAAATAATTACAAATAGTTCAACATCAATCATATTGTTATGACGTGTACACTGTTTGGTTTAAAGAAACTCTTTTACACATCGTAATAGAGCATTTCTCAAAAAGTTTGTGCATTTGGATCACGTCTTCTACTTGTATTGAAAAATTGGCTGGCTGGAAGAGTCAATGATGCACAACAGATGAGTGCAAGATCTATCACGTTTCCCAAAATGTTTGTATGAAACATTCCTTGTTTGTTACCAAAAAAGTATAGGAATCTAGTAACAAAAAAGGATATTTCCATACCTACAAACGTTCTGGGACATTTTGTAAATGTGGTGGATCTTGTTCAACATCGTTGACTGTACCAGTCTATCAATCTTTATCAATATCGGAGATATGGTCTAAATATTAAAAAAATTATTTGAGAACTGCTCAAAAACAAAAAGCAAGTCAGTTAATAATAAATTAAGGTTTCTATTCTGGTTTGTGCTTCTTTAAACCGTACGTGCAATGTATATGGAATTTGCTGGTGAAAAAGTGGTTCAAAGCCTAGTGTAGTAAAATGAGTCAATCAATGGTGTTAGGGTAGTACTTGATAAGCGTTTTATTAGTTCAAACAAGTGGGAGTGAACAAACTTGATATCTACTAGGAGATACATGTATGTAAAAAAGTAAATTCGTATTCGGACATGCTAAATGAGAACTATCGGGTTCTAACTTTGAGTAGGTAAGCAAATGTAAAACACACAATGTAGGTAAATTCTTTACCCTAATCCAGATCTCGGCGTGTTATCAGTATTGTGTTGGCTATAAGAAAGTTGCATAGATTACGGGTAAATATGGCGAAGGTTACCTGATAGGCCGCCGACATCCATTTTCTTTAGGTTCTTGGCTTCGAGGATGACGACCGTGAGCTTGCCGGCCGTGGGCACGTATCGCAGGGAGAAACAAATGTCTCCTAACTTGTTGTCCTGGAAATTGCATATAATCGGTAATGTTCTATTCCGATATTTGATTCGTTTCAAATGTTAAATTATGGAACAATCAGATATCGCACGTGACTTATATAATTGATAATAAAATATGTTATACATAAAATTATAATAACTGCTATTGTAATTTACAAGTATTATTGCTTATAATGAAGTACTATTATGCTAATAAATATAATATTATTTTATATAAAATGTTTTTAAATTTTTACGTTGTTACTTTTAGTTACTTAACTCTAAAGTTATTTAAAAGGTTAATAATTCCTCCATGGGAAATTAAATGTGAATCAGCGAATTTTTAAATCGCTTCCGCTTTCTTTTGGAACTATCTGGTAATTTGGATGTGACAATATGGAAGATAGACGAAGGAGTTGTGTTAGGGATATAACGTCCAAAATTCGGATTGAAAAGCTGTAGTAACACAATGGGCCATAACGCGGCATAGGGGCTCATACCTTGACACTCAACCAAAAACAAAAAAACAAAACAGTAGCCTCGTGTTTTACCTAGAAGCGTATCATTAATTATGGTTATTGGTTTATCGATACAGATTTTCAGTTGTTTTCAAATGTTTTGCTTCATGTCTTTTGTAAGTTCCATAGACGAGTGTGTCGTGTTGTATGAGTCGTGTGAAATGCGTGTTCCGTATTCAATGTCGTTGTTATATTCTGTACGTGATGCGCAAACACGAGTGCTTCAGTATTGTGTTGTAAAAAGCAATTTGTTTTCCCTTCAAACGTGGAAAGATAAAGTGCGGTAGGTAGAATGGTTTGCTGTTGAAATTCCTGTACCATTTAAATGTGATTGAATAATTTGTAGATAAATCATGAAATAAAGCAAAACATCATTGTATATTTTCTATTCTGAAAGGCTGTATCGATGTCTCGTGCCAGGACGCAGCCTACGGGCAGATAGCCTCAATCTTTGCAGCTAGTCATACGGACATACTTGACGACACTTTCATTGCGTTACATAATAACGTTTTGGCACATAGATATTCCATCTAAGGTATAAAAATAAACATGATACATATATTATGTTAACATACTCGGTACACTATGAGACAAAACACAAAACACCAACGTTCGCATACATGAAGCAAGATTTCCGCTGAAATAATAAATATAATATTTGTAACATTTAGTGAAGGTTCTTATTACGATCTGTTACCGAAATGAAGCCAATTGTTATTTTTGACACCCAGATCATATCAAAATGATCCTGACACACCTTTAGTCGTGAAAAAAGTCCCACCTGACAGATAATGCGTGGTGACAAATGATGGCCTGTGACAATAACAACCCAAACTTATAAAAATCCAACTGTTGCCTTGCACAGTTCCCTGAATCCTATCAAATCTTAAATAATCGACTAATCTCTGATAAGATTAGCCATTTTAGAAACAGATCGCAATTATCTAAAACGAGTACAAAACATACATAAATACATAAAGTACCTACAGCACTTTTGCCAAAGAAAGTAACATTTTAAGAACTAATCAAAAGAAAAGTCAATATCTTTACTAAAAAAAATGTCACATAACTATGTTATGTTACTTTCTTCATTCAAAAATAGGTATCCAGGCACAGGTATTTGTATTTAGTATGTATTGGCACATAGATGGGTAGGGTAGTACATAAAACACATACACCATTTAATAACAACAGCAGTGAAGTGTAGGTCTAAAGTCAAAGCTCATTAAAGTTACGCGAGTTTGCAGTGACGGCAAAGTGATCACTTGGGAACTTTTAATTAATGCACCTGTCATATTGAATTGAGAATGAAAATAGAAATTGTTGACAATCCGTTATTCATCTGTAAACACGCGTAATTTCTACTACTAGGAACGTAAACGTGGAGGAACGAGATAATTCTACTAAGAAAATGAACTATACATTTTATTGAAATCAATTGCTTTTCTCAATCATATCTATGATACCTAAGTACATCATTAGGTTATGTTAAATGCCATTGAACTTTATAACGGCGTTTGTCCTGTAATAATATACGTATAAATATTTTTATTTTATATCCACATAAGTAACTATTAAATGGTCGTATGTAAACTCATTCAGAGCATAAGTTTCCTTTTACTTAGGTACCTACTTGAAGAAACGTTTTTTATACATGTAACTCGTTCCTTCACCAAACATGCATATTAGTACTTAAATAGTTGGTAGCATTGTGTAAGGCATGATCCTTTGTCATCGGATAATGGACCTGTAACATATTTGCACAACAGTTTAGGGTGGTTCAAACAACATTGAAACATTTCTATCATATTAAATTATTTAAAAAGAAACGGCGTTTTTATCGCAAATGCAATGTGGCCCCAAATAATAAAATTAGATACAATTGTATATTATACAGCCATTTATTTTCCAATTGCTGGTTTATAGGATTTATGGGATATCGTTTGAAAAATATTTAACGGATGTGAATGTGATATGATAAAGCAATATATATTAATATTCAACAACGTAGCCAATTAGTACCTACAGTGCCCAATGTATAGCCAATTACACCATCTAATGCTGTTTGCCAATTCGCGACAACCTGTTTTACGTTAAATTTTGAATATCTTTTTCAATTAATATCACGCGAAATAATCATAATTTTGTAGGTACACCAAAAAAACTTAAAAGCAACATGTTGTCCGTTAATCGGCAAGACAGGTAACACGAGCACAATCAGAAATGACGGACATGCACATTCCCCAGCCGCAATATAAAACCAAAACAAAGTGTTGGATGGAACAAATGAAATCGAAATAAAAAATGGTACGATAGGTGATATCGGGTATAAGGTGAATCTTAACGATTTAGGTGTGGATCAAATGTAGGTAACGCCCTACCGTCCTACGCGGAACCTAGCGCCAGTGGTCGCTCTGGCGTCGAAACCAACTGAATAATTATTCAACATAAAAATGTACAAGTAGCTTTTTCGTGTATTTATATTCTCCAAGTCATAACGTGTTCAAAATACAGTTCCAAATATATATATCTTGATGTGTCTCAAAATAATACTTACGTGAATGATCATTTCGGTTTTGAAGCGGCATGCAAGATTGTTCAGGACACAATCAAACACAGCCAAGCAGAGCAGAGAAAATATGGAGAAAAAGAGAAAAACCAAGTAAATACATTTCTGCTGTCGAAATTAATTTTATCAGAAAAATAAATGACGAATCAATCCACGTCGAGGTGCCTTGACTCTCCAGTGACAATGGTACTAAGCGAGAAATATTACAAAGTCAATATTGCATGAAGTAGATTTGCTCTGTCAAGGTTCCTCTTATCAAAAAAGTGCAGTAAGATTTCAAAAAATGTAAATTATCTTTTCAAGGAGTATGAACTTTCGGTAAAATGATTTCGGGGTTTAGTTAGTAATGAATGGTCGGATGTATAAAGACTTTGAAACATACCCATTGAGAAGATGTTATAATTAAAATATTGCCGCTCTGACAAAACGCAACCGTGAAGTGTGTTTTGGCAGATCAGCCTAAGCTAAGAAAAAAATTATAAAAGTCTCGGTAGCTTCCAGTATCTTATGTACCTTCGTTGTATTAACATTAATCTATTTTATGTATAATGAAAACCTGGCACTTGGCAGTAATGTGTGCTAAATGTTGTTATTTGTGTCCTACGTCAGTTTGTTGTTGATGTGACCTGGGTGTAGGAGTTAACGTAGTTAACTTTACCAATCACGTTTTTTCAATGACCTGCATCATAGGATACCTAGTGAAGATATTTGCTAAATCAAGGGCTACAAGAATTTATGGCCCATGTTTTACTGTACAAATACAATAAAAATGGAAGTTAAACCTAAGTAACCCTCGCATAGTTCCCCGAACCCCGGATAAAATTAAAAATAAGTGATTCTTCATAGATGAACCCTGTAATAATTATAAACCAAGAAACTCATTAAACAGGGATCTTATGCATATGTATGTATGTAGGTAGGTACCTATAAAATATACAAAAAGAAGCGTAAATCGTTCGTCAGATCAAGCAGCATTATTAATACAATCGTATTTGGATAGTAAGTTGAATAAATCTGCGGTCATTTCGCTGCTTTCAGTAAACCTCTTTACAGGACACTAGCGCAATATTTACATAATAATTGTTAAGGGGGATTGTATGGTGTGTCTGAACGTGTGTGTAATGTGCGCACCTGCCCCCCTTCGCCTTCCACGCTCTGTAGCTCGCGCCACTCTTCGATGGTTTGAGCCAAGTCCACCTGACACAGCGGTACCTTCACCTCGCCGATTTGGTCGTGCTTGGAGAATCGATCGAAGTCGAAGATCGCGAACACTAGCGTTTTGTTCATCGCGTCGGCGTATGGAACGCTCTGGACAGAAATAGAACCATTACGCGGGACGCTCGTTATCCGAGGCTTAAGGGCGCCATCATCTACAGCCACCCACGCACGTGACTCGAAATATAATTGACATAACCTTAATAATATTATATATGGCATTCGAAAAGGAATAACTCATGTTACTCAGACCAGTAGGTAGTAGGAATTTACAGACCCACGTTTGTATCCCACCTTTGCTGGTTACCTATTTTTTCTATGATAGGGATATGACATCTAATATTCATGTTTTGTTACCTTAAAGACGAACGTTTCGTTGAAGACGGGGCTAAGAGTTTTCCGATGGACTTTAGTCTCGAACTTCTTCTTCTTGTCGGGTAGTAGGTAGACCTTCACATAGGGGTCAGAAGTTCCTCCCATGTCGAGAGCTGGAAGGTCTTCTGCCTTAATTACAGTCACAGAAAGACTGTTGCTGTTGAAATCGTATTCAAGCTGAAATAATATTAAGGTTTTAGTTACAGTTGCAATAGCCACTTCAATAGTTGGTGTGTATGAGAGGATATTTCAACAAAACATCTACGAAATAACGAGGTTTTACGTGAATGTACAATAAAATAATACATAAACATGCCAGATACTTGTTGATGGACTACGAATAAAATACGTAATGGCACACTGTAATTCCTGTTTAGAGACGAAATGAGTTACGGGCTCAATTAATGAAGCCGTAATGAAACGTAAAGCGGAACAGTAGCTCTAATGTATTGGGAAAACAATGTATTCTACACGACGGGGTTTTATAAGTCGTTATTTGGATGTAATATTGTTTCACATGCATCTTATCCTAGTATTCTTTGATATTTTAGCTAGCGAATGTCATGGTATGCGGTAGGAGAAAGGGCAACATACCACGCCGTTAGCAAACCTGGCTCGTCCCCCTGGCTTAGACACGCACCTTATAGAGTAGCTTCCCTAGCTTCTGCTCCTCTTTCTTGGAGTCGCCGTCGTCGGGCTCCTCGGCGTTCTCGGTGAGTTCCTCCATGTCCGGCTGAACCTACATTCACGTCCCGCGGCAAATTTCACATGAAAATCACATTTCTTATAAATAACATGAACCCTTTACTTTGTATCCCTCTGCGTTCCTTCATTAGAACTAGTTATTCAGTTTCTTATGTTGAAGAAAGCATATAATTAAATCAAATCAAAGTCTTCTATTGCATTAAATTCATCGTAAAATTTCAGATTATAGAAATGATATATTAACAAAATAATCTTAGAAAGGTTTTATTTTAGACTGAATCGAAACCACTAAGCAATAATAACAACACAGTTAATTCGTCTAGAATGTACTCGCGGTTGCTCCATGCCGCGTCGGATACTTTCTCGACATGAAAGGCATAAGGTCGGATTTAGCAATTTCTCTGACTTGTAAGTGTAACTTTATGCTTTTGAGGCAAGGTCGAATTTACATATATCTCATATACCCACAACCTTACCTTAAGCCTCTCAGGTCGAGCTTTGTAGGCATGGATTACGGAAATCTACGACTTGAATCTCCAAGTTTACGATTAGCTTATAAAATATTTGTAAAGAGGAACCTACATTCCATCCGTTGAAATACAATATCATTAAAGATCTTCAAATCAAATATTATTGTATTGTCGTTGTAAGCACAATCAAAATTGATTAGAAAGATTTTTGAACATTGAAAAATACACTAAATATTTATAATCTCTTCTGGTAAACTGGTTCTAATTAAAAATATCTAATAAGTATAAAAGAGCGAATGTATTTAATATCAGTATTTACTTTAGGTATCAACCAGTTTTAATTAAAAATGTTCTTTGATGAATTAAGATTTTGCTTTATCTTATTAGGATCATTATTTCTCAGGCACCTTCTTGTCTTAAATTATTCTAAATTGAAATCACGGTTAAATGATTTCATTTTGATCTGAGTGCGTGTCGAGATGCCAAAAAGTCGTGAACGAAACGCATATTAGTCGCACTAATAAGAAAGAGCTAGAAAAAAAAGATACATTGAGCATTTGTGATCGGCATCTTAGCTACGCACTCTGAAGTCAATTCACAGTCAAAATTCTACGTAACAAAAACTCAACAGCGGATGTTTTTGAATTTCTTATATAATTATAAAAGAGGGATATTTTTCCTGATAATGAGTTATCAAATAGTGATTTGAATAGACACCAATATAGTTAGAACAGATGGCATTTACCTTTTCCTTGTAAGCTGAGCCAATGAGCTGGACGGATTTTAGGTCGACGACGCCCTTCATGCCTTTCTTGCCATCTTTGGAGCGCCTCTTGCGGAAACATCGCCTGATGCAGCAGAAGCAGATGCCAAGGACCACAACTGCCACTCCTGGATAGAAGTACATTTTTATTAAGAGCGCTAGCAACATAACGATGAAACGGAAAAGGGTAGATTGCTTTGAGACACTGGCGTACTAGCTCTTGCTCATTGAGCTACGGATGTCGACAAATTTTCCTTTGTTTTTCGATAATAATTAATTTATCTATTTTTTATACTATTATGTACGTACGATTCCGGTCACTAGGGGTAGATACTTAAGATAGAACAAATAATATTTCGGGTAAAAATAAATAGAGTCAAAAGACAAATTAAACTATTACATGTATTTATTTTGACCCCCTGGGAGTACGTCGGGCACCTAACACTCTTTGAAAAAGCGTCATAATGTCTATGTTAAAAAAACCTGCAATCATTTAAACTTATTTAATCTATGCTTTTCAGTGTTGTGTTTATTAATTTTAATGTTTCCTCATCCTTGATGTAGGTATATAACTAGGTAAATGTATTTTATTAAAATTACATATATTGTTCTACAAATGTTGTCTTTATTGCGCATGTGAAAATTTAAATATATCTACAGCACATCATTACAGTATACATATAACTACACGTACAAGGTTGAACTTTCAGTATAGTACCAAAATCTATATATTAAATATCTTTAAAAAGTTTGACCCCTCATACAAAGTGAGTGATTAGAGTTCAATAGTATGGAAAAGTCTATTTTCCATGTACGTTTTCAATGTTGATCCCATACTGTAAGTTCATCGTAATGGTTGGTAGACTCGGTCGGTAGCGGGAAGGATTGTCGTTTCATCGCCTACTTAATTAGAATATTCGATAGCAAACGATAAATCGCCATATCACGTTTGCAAAGCAAAATAGCCCTAGTCGTAATAACGTAAATTGTCAAACAGCCAAAAGGCTTTCGGAATTCCGGAAAACAATTCTCCACATGTTATATCGGAAATAAATCCAATTACCTACGCGCCGAGGGCGTTATTACATAACTGAAAACGGTTGTTATAACAACCGGGGCATAATCAGAATAGCTATACCCAGAATATCATATAAAAAATCGGTCAAGTGCGAGTGGCATTCATGCTCTGAGAGGCATTTCATGTAAATAAATTGTGCATGGTGTTGTCAGCCTCCGTAGCCTAGTGGTAGTAACCCTGTCTACGAAGCTGGAGGTTCCGGGTTCGAATCTCGGCGAGGGCATTATTTGTGTATTTATTTATATGTGTATATATATCGACGCCTGGTACCCACAATACGAGTCTTAATTGAGCTTACCGTGGGACTAGGTTGATTTGTGTAAAGATGTACAAAATATTTATTTATTTATGCACAATATGCTTCAGAGAGTTTGACATCGGTTACACGCTAATTATGGCATCAGTCTTAATCCAGCCCTCATGTCTGTTGACTAATGCCAGGCAAATTTGAACTTTTTGTCTTTGGACTGATATGAGACTGGAAAATGACTGACCGTCTAACCGCTGCTTTTGGCTTTACATTATTGAATCACTCAGATTTTCGTTGTGCATGCTGTCATGTATGAGTCATACGCACACATTGTAAAAGGTATAATGTGCCAATCAATGCATCCTCGTCGCCACTTTCGTCAATAGATCTTGTCTACAGATACGACTCGCTCCAAGTTACAGATGTAGTGCATAATCCTTTTCCTTCGGCTTTTGATTGAAACATCCATTATAGCTGTCACAATGTACTTCAATATCCATTGCACTAAGATAAGTAATTACATACCTACAATACGAATGAAAAATATTGAGTACCTATGAATGTTTCATTTTGCTTTTTGTATGAATTGATTTTGTTTGTGTTTATCCAAGCCATGTATGTTGTAGGAATGAATAAAGAAATATCTATCTATCTAACTGCTTTAAGCCCCGATCAAAGGGCCTACAATGAACACTGCGCAACACGAGCACAAAAATCGTAAATATCGAGTATCTGTTTCTGTCATGCCGATGACGCCTGCATTGGAGTGACGGAAACGGCGATCGAAAATTATGATTTACAAAATTAGTGGTAGTGTTACTAGTTCAATGTCTGAGGGATGAACTTACCCACGAGGATGGCAACCAGCTGCCATGGCTCTATGTTCAGCTTGTGGGCGAAATCTGCCGTTATCTCGCTAACCGTCTCTGTGGTGGTGGCGACGGTGGGCGCATCGGTGCCGGACGACGCTGCAACAAAAACTGTGTTGAAATTCCCCGTCTTTTCCAAACAAATTCTAATTCAGCGCTGTTGGTATAAAACATGACATGTCTTATACCAACAGCCAATACCACGTTGTGAAGGTTTCGAAACATTTATTGTTATTTTGACTATATCTTAAATTTTCGAGAAAACCGTCGCGGCTGACGATCCACCCATTGACTTAAACATATCAAAGCTGTAGGTCTATTCGTCTCTACTGAATTTTGCACAGCGTTTTGGTAATAACTAATTAGGCATTCCTTCTTCTCCTACTTCTTCCTCTGCAGATGGCTTTGAACCGGCATGCGACTGCCATTGCCACTCTGTAGTATTATGAATGTTATTTTTATAATTACCTGTTGTCGCTTCATCCCCCGCTGTCACCTCGGTAGCGGGTTCGGACCCGACTTCCCGGCGCCATCGCCGCAACAGTTTAATTAACGGCGACATTCCTGTAACAAAATGACAATACTTGAGTTTTGAAATAAAACTATGAAAACGGATAAACTCACGTATATTTATTAAATTTAACTTCATCCCGACGTTTCGAACACGTTACAGGGTTCGTGGTCTGCGGGCGACTGACAATGGTGGAAATTTGATAGATCTACCTCCATCAAAATAAGAAAGATAAGTATAAATACTAATGAATACTTAATTTGCAAATTAAGCTGGTTATTCATTACAAATAAATAATCTACGCCGGTTCTATCCCTACACTTCTACCCTGAGACGAAATCCCTTCCTTTATATGATTGTATTGTTAGGTATCCCAATTTTTGGACCGACAAGAAATTTACCGACATTTATTGAAAGCAACACAGTAATTAGGTACTAATACCCTCTCAGGGTTTATGTTGATACTGTACTTCGCTTTTAGCTATAGATAAGCACCAAATGTACACATGAAACGCAATAAAACATTTGAATTTGAAAATTTTAATCTAAAGGTGGGTTTACACCAAACGAGTGAATGCTCATTTTATCCCCCATTCTATGAAATCAACGAATTTCGACGAATTACGTTTTGTGTAACGAACGAATTTCGTTGAGTAGGGATAGAGCAAAACCTATTACTAGACCCCGGTATCGGAGGTGCAAAATGGTAGCTGTCAAGTTCTTAGGGATGGGGTAAAAATATTTGTGATGTCGATAATTAAAGTTACATATCGATATTTTTTCTTTACCATAATAATAAGCTAAGACTTTAATTAAACGCATCTATTTACGATATAAACTAGGACTATACAGTGTGTAAGTCTAATACGAGCGATCAATTAAACCAGGCATGGGATTCATTAGTGTAATCATGGGTTACAAGGTTTTTTTAAAGTTACTCTTAATTATGACCCCACAGAATTTTTTTAAGATTATCGGAGCAGCAATGTAGGTTCGTACCTACATTGCTGCTCCGATAATCTTAAAAAAATTCTGTGGGGTCGTGTTAATGTTCGTACATTTGTTATCTCTTTTTAATCTTTTGCATCTGCTTTTGAAATTAACTGTCATCGAGTCTTTAACTCGCGTATGTTGCTCTACATTGCGCGCCGAATTATTTTGTATGGAAAATTTTGTTGCTCTAATTTTAAGTAAAAGTTATTTGAATGTACTTATTATGTCGTAAACTAACACCCGTAAAGAGCTTCGCCCGTATTATTTATTTAATGTTATATAACATCGCCATACTTTTTATTGAGGCAATTGTCGATGAACCTTCTGAAGTTTGGGTTTTCGAAATTGGTCCAAAGTATGTTACAACTGACGAAAAACTTAAGCAGATCTCGGTTACAGTTTAATTGGTTTTATTTTTTTTTTCTTTTTTTATGAGTGTTTTCATACAAGATTGAGTTGCAATGCAAGATTACAAATATTGGAATGGAATATCCTTTATTAAATAATCAATATTAGTAGAACATACGTTGTTGATTTTCTCTTGATGGCAATTCGACTCCATGTGCTTTTTTATATTCCAACATCTGGAAATGATGTTTATTCTGCAAATTGTATATTAAATGTTATTCATTAATTTTTCAAGTTCAGGGTGTTCAGCAAGAAGTGACTCCACTTTCTATTGTATAAAATATTTTAGGCGAATAGACTCGTAAACACGGCTAAATAATCGAAGACTTCGTTGTAAGATGACTTTGACTATCTATTGAGATAAATAATTTATTATAAGTATTTAATATCTCAAAAGTTTTTATTCCATGTTGTGCAACTCAAAACATAATAAATGTAATAACAACCAGAGATTTGTATTGTAATAGTAATGATTTATATATTAAATGTTAATTATTATCATAGATCCCAAAAAAAGGGATACAAATAAATGGTCCTTGTACATAAAAAAATAATTGTACAAAAAATCGAGTATTAAATGTTAATTATTACCATAGATCCGGAAAAAAGGTATACAAATAAATGGCCCTTTACTGTAGGGTTCAAAATTGCATGGACAGTTTATGAATGAATTCATTCATAAATTGTCCATGCAATTCTGAACGCCACTGTACATAAAAAAAAAATTGTACAAAAAATTTAGTATCGATATCGACATCACAAAATATGTTTACCTATCCCTAAGTAAGAACTTGACAGCTATCATTTTGCACCTCCGATACCGGGGTCTACCTATTACTTAGATAAAAATAAATTTCAATTACAGGAATTTACTTCATGTCAACGCAAACATTGTATCTTTTATTTTGTCCAATAAAAAAAAGTTGCATTTGCAAGCAAATAGTGATAATAAGGGCGGTGTTTTATTTTGTTGTAGTATTTAAATTTTTTCCAAATTTTGACTTTTTTTAATTTTTTCTACTCAAATTCACGAGCTCTTTTGATACTGATAGAAATAAAAGTGTCCAAAAAAAATTCCGTTGAGCTACTATTTTTCATACACTTTCTTCGACCGTAATTAAGTGGAAGACAAAAAAATGTATGGAATTCTCGGGACACTTTCTGCTAATGAGAATCGAAAGAGCTCACGATTCTGAGTAGAACAAAATATGAAAATATCCATATTTGGAAAATTTTAAAAGACTACATCAATATAAAATATTTACTAAATTATTCTTCAAAATTCTTTAAATTAGTGTTTAGAAAACCCGCAATCGTCACATATTTGAGTAACATGTCTGTCTGTTACAAACAAAAAAGCTTCAGTAGTGCTTACATTGGTTTGCCTTTATCAAACAAAACTTGTTTCTTTACTTTTGACGAGGGATGTATTTAAGTTAACCCTTCTGTTCCACATTTTTTATATAAGTAAGCACAAAAACACAGTATTTAGCTTTTCCCGTGTATGTTACAGAACTATCGAAAAATCGTTTTCACGGAAGACCAGCGTCAAGGTACCTAACAAGTATCTTGACATAAAGCTGAGTGAAAATGTTTCAATGACGCTTTAAAAATGAATTGTGTGTTAGTTTGTTTTTTAAGCGCACTGAAAAAAATATTTTTCTTTCTTTTCTTTCTTTCTTTGAAAAATGTCATACTCAAGTTAGCATACGGCGAGACTATAGCTTAACTTAAACTCGAATCCCCGAGTCTTTGCCCACGTTCCCATATGGATTGTACAGTCGACGTCAATGATATCGTTACGGCTTAGGTGCCATTTCATTTCATTTCAATGTAAATCAATCACGACAACAAAGTAGTAAAAAAAGTGGTGTGTGTTGTTGAGGGTAAACAGGATCACGTTTCGTCTAAATATAAAACACAAGATTCAAATGTCAAATGTCCATAGAATTAGATCGTTACTTGTTAGCGGAATTTGGTTTCAAATAATTTAGCCACCCGGAAGGACATTTATCCGACCGGAATAGATGTTTGGGGCTTAGTTTGAATCGGCATTATTAGTGGAAACGAGTAACCCAATACATTTGACCCACGCATTGCTGTGAAATTATACGGAGTAAATAATACCTACATGAAATTAACAATAGATGTGTCGCACAAAACATGTGACATCTTTACTGATTGAGATTAGGGTAGGTAATGTCAAGGACAAAATAAGATGTATTGTATATAAAAATGCTCAAAAATATAATACGTCCCAGTGCACTTTAATTCTGTGATAAGAATGTCGTAAAATATATATAAGAGGATTCTTTCGATACGCATTTTTGCACTTGATTATAGGTACGTTATATATTATGAATAGTGTATAATCACCAAATTAAAATAAAAAATACTGACTTCACCGACACCGACTGGGTGCAAACATAGTTCTGTGAACGAACCATCTCGAGGTCCAATAAAAAAAAAACAATTGAAAATAGGTTGACAGGTCCTCGTAGATATCGGGTTTATTTTTTTTCTTTTGAACATATTTATTTTAGTCATTATTCCTTGATAATTTCTCACAGATATCAAGTAACATACATAAGAAAAACAGTCTAATTGAGAACCCTCCTCCGTTTTGAAGTCTGCTAAAAATGAAGTCAATGTTATTTACAGATTTTAGATGAAAATATACAGGATGTTACACGAGCCACTGAAAACCTTGAACGGGGTGATTTGGTAGGTTATACTGAATAACTTTTACTATGGAACTAACCCAGAAATCTCAAAAAAAAATTTGGCTATTTCATACAAAATGTCGTTATCAACAGGGTTACGAAAAATATTTTTTTTTTAGATCTCGTAATTGGACCCATACTAAAAGTTGTTCAGTATAGCCTACTAAATCACCCCGTTCAAGGTTTTCAGTGGCTCGTATAGCACGCTGTATGTATGAACAAATTGTTATTTATTATGCCTACTACCTATCTAAGAAAATTGCACATAACTAGGAGACTAAATGTAATATTTATAATCTACTTATACTATTTATACTTAGTTTACTATTATTATACAGGGTAGTCCAAACCTTGACATCAAATTTTTTTTTTAGATTCCTCACGTCATGAGCTATCAGAATATACCCCATGTATGTTAGCCGATTTTTTGTAGTTTTCGAGTTATGAATTTTTGAAAATTTTTTTTTGAGAAATTCTGGAATGAACAAATGTATTAATAAAAAAAACAATTGGGTTTTTTAACTAGTTTCTTTTTGTAAAAGTATAACTACAAATAAAGCATTTACTGACAAATAATTAGCGTCCTCACTTTGATACAAGTAGGTAGGATAAAAATTTACCAAATTAAAAATTTTACGCTAAAAACGCATCAAAATGGCATTTTTCAAAAATTCATAACTCGAAAACTACAAAAAATCGGCTGATATACATGGGGTATATTCTGATATTCCATGACGTTGGGAACCTAAAAAAAATTTTTTGACGTCAAGGTTTGGACCACCCTTTATAGTGTAAACGTGATTGTCGAGCTCCATAGCAGCTTTCAACTGAAGAGAGTTTCTGAATCGGTGCCAAATGAAGTTTTTAAACAGCTTTCATTTCGCTCATACTCTATACAGTATAGCTTGAAATAATTACCATGAAGCACATTTTTTATTCTTGACGCGTGCTTTAAATCAAGTACAGATGTGGTGCAAAATCTTTTTCCTAACTAGTGCGGAAAAGTAAACTTAGCACACGCTTCGCGTGCGTAAATTTCTCTTTTTAAGGCATTTGTTATGAAAAAAGTCGTTCGATACACGTGTAAAAACTTCTTTTTAACTCGGGTGATTGTCACCATCGTTTCACTCGGGCTCCAACTTTCGCCCTAGTCGAAACAAAAATATTTAGCACTTGCATCGAAATGTACTATTTTCTTCGTGTTTTCACGGAGACGTCCGAATTAACCTGTCTGTCTCAATTCAATATGAATTCGGAAGTTTCCGTGAACAACCGAAGGAAAAAGATTTTGCACTAAATCTGTATCACAGTAATACTCTATTGATTTTTTAGTATTTTAACATATTGAGCGTGGGAAACTCCCGAGGGGAGTTCTCTGTGGGAGGTACGCTAATACAAAGCGAAACAATCACGGGATCTGCTACGAGCGTAGCGCGTAGCACTCGTCCGCAATAGTCGGGGGAAGAAAAGTTTTTGGTCACATTAAATCCTACAGTTTCGGAAGCTTTTTCTAATGAATATTTAGGGTATACAGATTCACACCATGCAATAATCCCCAGTGCCGCGCGAGAGCTTCTCATCCAGTCGAGGACTTGAAGGTCAATAATTGGAACAGCACGTTCAATAATTTCTACCCTCGAGATTATGCATTCAATCATTCATTCTATTGTTTCAGATGATTTATAATTAAGGAAAAAAAATCCCCAGTTTTTTCGTAAAGCTTATACAAAAAAAACTATACCTTAATTTTTTTTCCTTATTTGATAAAAAATATAACTTACAAAATCTTGCGCAATTCGAAAAGGTCATTGGACCAAAATAAAGATATAAACGTCTTAGTAACTTTTCTCCGCGGTGACACAGTTGCATTTTTTTTTTTCACTTTTATTATTTTATTTTGCTTATAAGACGTTTCAATGAGAACGTACAGCCACGATGGAAATTGTAGGAAATGCTTAGAGTATACATAGAGGATTCTTTTGGTATTGTGCCACAACTAATTATTGACAAGAGGTACATTAAAAAAATAAAATGTAGAATTATTGCGCCTGCACGTAAATCAGTTAAAACTGTAAAAAAAATAGTTAGCATTGAGTCGCTGACGTAATTTTTTCTTTGGATGAGTATAATAATTGTCGGGTCATTATAGTAAAAAATCACCATTTGTTTAATTTCTGTTTGATTGTTATGAATTTTAAAAATAATTTTATTTTTCCTGACTATATCTACGATTATTCAGTGGTGACTTTTTAAAATATTGTCTTAAATATTCAGTTAGGCCCCTCGGATAATAAATCCCTGCTGTAGGATTTATTGTTTCTTTTTATTAAACAAGTAAATCTTAATATTGATTTTATGAAAAAACCTCCAGACATTTATCAGGGATAATTAGATTGATATATTCACAAAACGATGTTTTATCATATTCCTGAAATAAATATACAGTAGGATTTAATGTAATTTTCTCGAACAAGTTAAAGTTTAGCTCCCCGACTACAATGAAATTGTTAAAACTCATTTAGGTATATTATTATTATTATATTATATTATATTAATTGATACACTAGCAGTTATTTGCTGATGCGTGTATATCACTGCACTTGTTTTTATAATGAAAGTTTATTTTTGGTTAGGTACAATTTTTTTAAATAATTGTTAAGTCTGTTTTTAAAACTGTTCACAGAAGGGGCACATATCACTGTATCTGGCAACCTATTCCACTCACGAGATATGTAGAATACCTAATCGCACATTGTTGACTAGGTACTTGTTAATAAGTATTCATTAGTAATTTTAATTTGAAAGAGAGAGGATAAGCGTTCAAAAGGATATACTTTCATTTTCTATCGTTTTCCTTCTCTGATCCAAATCTGGCAAACATGCCAAAATCTCGAGTAATGAATAACCGGGAAATGAAAACCATTGAATAGGTCAATAACTAAAATGGCTAAAATGACGTTTCAGGGAGATCCATAAATATTCAGACCCAGAAAAAAACATGAACGTTTGGGTTATAAATGTTATAATATAAAATACTTTAATGTAAACTATCTCAAACCATCGACTAATTAGTCCTGCATGCTCGAACATACCAGCCCAGTAGTTTTAGACCAATTAGGGACCCCTACACTGACCACGGCTTGACATGCTCTTGGCCGGTATTTAACGTTTGGGTACGACTCTAAAAAACAGTGCACCTTTACCAATCGTCAAGAGAAATTGAAAAAATTGTAAACAAACCTAAAAACGTGCATTATTCCATATTTACGCGCTTTTAGAACACAATCTTGGTTTTATTAAAGGTGCGTTTAAACCAAAAGAGCATTCGCTGTTCTAGCACCCGTTCTACGAAATCAACCAATCACGCTTTGCGTACCGATCGAATTTCGTAGAGTGGGAGGTTAAAACAGCGAATGCTCTTTTAGTTTAACCGCACCTTAAGGTGCGTGCAGACCAAAAGAGCATTCGCTGTTCTATCCCCCACTCTACGAAATCAACGAATTACGTTTCGTGTAACGGTCGAATTTCGTAGAGTAGGGGGATAGAACAGCGAATGCTCTTTTGGTCTACATTGGTCTGCACGCACCTTAACGAACATAAACCTTTTTTAAACGTAAAAATATATCTGCCAACGTGTTTCACGATATGGAAAGTCAGCCATATTTGTTTACTTTTTTTTTAGATTCTACTGACGATTGGTATACCTAAACATAAAATTAGTTTGGTTTGGAGTACAGTTATAAATAAACATACGTTGCGTGGGTGTAAAGGGTTGAAGAGTGATTGACCGTCCGTATAGGTTGGCTTTTAATTGATTTCATAGCTTAGTACCCACAACACGAGCCTTAAACTGTAGAATATTTTTGTCAGTAACTTAGTGACCATTCCTGCAAAGCTGGAGGTTCAGGATTCAAATCTCGGCGACTTTATTTAGCGCAAATATTTGTTCTTTGGTCCTGGTCATTTTATATACAAGCATATATTTAAGTATCTATGTGTGTTATACACAGCATAAGTCTTAATTGAGTTTACCTTGATTTGTTGTTTGTAAGATTGTCGCATGGTACGTATCACCACCCCAACTCTTCCCGTGGGTGATGTAAGAGTCGGTTAAGGGATTGAAGTGTCACTGACCACATAATTTATCGACGATTGATGACGAAACATACGAGACGAGAAAATAAACGATAAGTATTGATAATATTCTTAATATTGATATAAATTGATATTTTTTTATTCGTAACAAACATGGAACGAAATTCTCATGTAGGTATAGGTATCTACCTGTAATATTAATATACACTATATACAGGGTGGAATTTTGTAATGCCACCTGAAGGGGAAGTACTCTTAATACTGTACATAGAAAATTTTACTCAAAGAAAACATTATTTTATTTTTTTAAAGAAAGAAAACTGCATTCTAAGATTTTTTAATATTCGCTTGTTGCCACAAGCCCGGTAATCGAACCGACGAAAATCTTAAAAGTTGCATCCTGTAGTTTTATTGCATCGATCGTTACGCGTTAGGGTAAATTATAATGAAACCTCTGCAACAAACTTCATAAATGAAATGAAAGGAAAACAATATTTTAAGACTAGGAAAGTTTGAGTTCATTAATATAAATAATAATAAATAAATATCTTGGGACATCTTACACAAATCGACCTAGTCCCACGGTAAGCTCAATTAAGGCTTGTGATGTGGGTACCAAGCGACGATATATATAATAGATAGATACCGTCAAATGCCCTATCTTTGCCCGCTTTTTTCAAAAAAACACGAATTTCTCAAAAAAAAACTATGAAAGCCTACTACTTTTTTTGGCTTAACAGGTTTATTGTGATCAAGTGCAGTTGTCTGTGTGTCGTAAAAATTTTTAAATCATCATTTTAGTTATATTTTTTGCGATTTTGAGGGCGGGTAAAGTTATCCGGACTTTTGGCCAACATTGCCCACGTCGATTTTGCACTTAAATATAGCTCGTATAGCTTTGAAACAAGAATCACACCTAGCTTACGGGCAATCCTACCGTTTCCTGTAAACAGCTCAGCGATAACTGTGTAAATTTTTGAATAAATCAAGTGGGCAATGTTACCTGGCAGTTTTTTCCCTTTCCCATACAAACGGCACCTGAGATTTCAAAAGTGTTAGGGTTGTCACTTTTGAGTTAATTTGTGTAAAGCGTTAAGGTAAAATAAGACAAAGCTTATGATGATCATTTTTTTATTAATATTGAATAATAGAAGAATACTTGGGTACTATGAGTAATTGAAACCAATAAAAAGATTCTTGATATCAATTAACAATTATTAACATGTTAAATTTCAAATAAATCAACATCAACTCTTGTTCATATATTAAAAGAAACGTACCTAATTAATGTAAGTATAATAATTCTTACCTATAATTTTAGGTAAGTACTACCTCCTACCAATCATCCATCCAACCTTCATCACCATAACCCACTAGTCTTTTCCATATAATCTCCAATAGCCTCTATATGCCTGCTGGGACCGGTTCACGGATATCTATTTTTGTGCCCGTGAATGGGTTGCAGCAGGTGTAAAACACAGCAAATTTCTCCAAAGGGCCTCTACGTGTTGGATCTGTATCCCCGCGCAAGCCTATCAAAAGACCGGGATTTATAGGCCCGTGATCAAAGAGAGATAATAATACACACGAATTGAGAACACTTTCCTTTTAACATTAAAGTCTGTTGATAATACTCGTAGTGTAAAAAGAATAAAATAAATAAATATCTTGGGACATCTTACACAAATCAACCTAGTCCCACGGTAAGCTCAATTAAGGCTTGTGATGTGGGTACCAGGCGACGATATATATAATAGATAGATACATATAGATACTTAAATACATATACAACCATGACCAAGGAACAAATATTTGTGATAAATAAATACACAAATAATGCCCTCGCCGGGATTCGAACCCGGAACCTCCTGCTTCGTAGGCAGGGTCACTACCAACTAGGCTACGGAGGCTGACAATTTGAATAAAAACAAAAGTTCGATGTAAATATTCGTTTGTAAAACAATAACCTCTTTTATTCGCAAAGGCTGGTAAATACAACGAGGTGACAACCCTAGGACGTTTTTGGCGATGGGCAAAGTTTACAATGACCGGCTGCTACATGGCTGGGTAACATTCTCTAAGACAATAACTCCGTTAATAATAGGCTTTTAGTAACTTTGTTAACAGAAAAACAATCTACACATCTTATTTTATTACATGACATGAGTTTTACCTACCAGCGTCTTCCCCATTTTGCACAATTCACCTTGAAACTTCACTAAGAATTTGCCCGCCAAATAACGCACTGCACTCAACGAGTTGGAACAAGCTACTGATTGACGTTAGCTGCAAATATGATGCGCAGTGTTGCCACCCATATAACCTAGTTTCTACTAAAAATAGTGGAGTTGCCAGAACTCTGATTAAATTTACCCCACAAACCGATTTGTAAAAAAATTGCGTTACGGGCAAACTTTCCCGTGGTGGCAATGTTGGCGCATTTGACGGTACATATACAGGCTGGTCCAAACCTTGACGTCAAAAATTTTTTTTTAGATTCCTCACGTCATGAGCTATCAGAATATACCCCATGTACGTTAGCCGATTTTTTGTAGTTTTCGAGTTATGAATTTTTGAAAATTTTTTTTTTGAGAAATTCTGGAATGAAGAAATTTATTGATAAAAAAAACTATTGGTTTTTTTTAATGTTTTCTTTTTCTAAACTTATTACTACAAATAAAGCATTTACTGACAAAAAAAATAGCGTCCTCACTTTGATATAAGTAGGATAAAAAATACCAAATTCAAAATTTTACTCTAAAAACGCATCAAAATAACATTAATTTACGTAAATAAAAAAAATAAAACATATCCCAAGGATTTTTGGTACTATAAAGGCTGCCCTAGACCTTAAACCTTCGTAAAAGCAAAAAAAAGTGATACTTAATAATGAGGATTTTTCGGAGTAGTCGGTCAAATAAACTTAAAAAAAAACTTCTAAATTTTTAATTTCAAAATAAAGTGAAATTTCGTCTGTTTTGTTGTTCTTATCAATAAACAAAGACAGAAAATACCACGAAAACTCAATTTGTGTAGTTATTCAAGTCATTTTTTACAACTTTAAAATTTTAAGCTTTTTTAAGTTTATTTGACCGACTACTCCGAAAAATCCTCATTATTAAGTATCACTTTTTTTTGCTTTTACGAAGGTTTAAGGTCTAGGGCAGTCTTTACATTACCAAAAATCCTTGGGATATGTTTTATTTTTTTTATTTACGTACATTAATCCTATTTTGATGCATTTTTAACGTAACATTTTGAATTTCGTATTTTTTATCCTACTTGTATCAAAGTGAGGACGCAATTTTTTTTTTCAGTAAATGCTTTATTTGTAGTAATACGTTTACAAAAAGAAAACATTAAAAAAACCCAATAGTTTTTTTTATCAATAAATTTCTTCATTCCAGAATTTCTCAAAAAAAAAATTTTCAGAAATTCATAACTCGAAAACTACAAAAAATCGATTTACATACATGGGGGTATATTCTGATAGCCCATGACGTAGGGAACCTAAAAAAAATTTTTTGACGTCATGGTTTGGACCACCCTGTATATACTTAAATACATAGACAGCCACGACCAAGGAACAAACATTTGTGATAAATAAATACACAAAGAATGCCCTCGCCGGGATTCGAACCTGGTGGAGGGTGACTACCAACTAGGCTACAGAGGCTGACAGATATGTAGGTACCTATTCATTTCTCCATACTAGTTCTTTTCAAACGTGCGTACATAATTATGAAACGAGACTAGAAATTATGAACACTTCCGCACCGGTTGGTATGAAATCAGTTAATATTTTTTCGCGATAATCATATTTGTTCCATGGGAAACCTTGTTCAGAAAGACCAAATCCAAAACGTTTTTCACAGTTGGGATTGGGATGAGCCCGTAATCACCCTGTATGAACAGTATTACATTAAAGTTCACTTACAAAAGCCGCCAAACCGTTGAAGCAGAGTACACCCAATCGTTAATCAGCCTTAACAAAGAAAAGGTCCATCTTGTAATACGTTCTGTGGTGACATTTAGCTGGCGTACCGTTGGCGACAATAATATCTTTAGATTTTTCGTCTTATTCCAGATTATTAAAGTGCAATATTGCAGCGCTTTTTAGATTCTACCTATTAGTTATAGTAAAATGAAACTTATTCTTTACAGTAAAGGCTTCAAAGCTGAAAACGTTCAACTTGTTCAGAAAATTCCGTCGTTTTGCTTAGAATGATTCCGTAAAAGTGCGATTTGGCTTTTCTCTAATGCTCAAATGGAAATTCCCCATTACTGAACTTCAAAGAACATTATTACGATTTCTGTTCAAGTTGTTCTAGTAGCAAATGCTTCGTAATATTATTTTGATTTATGGGACCTTTTGACCGGAGCTCACGGAGTAGAAAATTGATGTATCTAGGTTTATGAGTTTTATGACTTATGTTTAGTGTACTTTTATTTATGAGTATGGTTAGGTTTTATATTCATGATTTTGAATACATTTTTTAGATTAACCTTTAGACTACTTGACCTTTAGATATGTTGGGGATTTTATTTTGTTTGCTTGCACATTTATATTCATCAGCAAGACCCTGAGGGGACCGAAGTAGATTTAGCCAAAATTTTAGTTGATCACTATTCAAGACAAAAGTCTTCTTTACCATGCCCGTGTTATGAATTAGTACGATCCAATTGTACGCTCTAGAGTTAGAACTCTAACACGAGGTTAAATGGATATTGTCAAAATTTTGTTGAACAATTTTTCAGTATAGTAAAAGACGTAGATAAACAAATATTATGCGCTACGAACGTTAAACACAAATAAAGTCTAACGACACGGATGAAAAAAAGAAAAAAATCCAGAAATAGATGAGACGGCGTGAAGGCGGAAAATGGGAAAGGTCGCGATACACTCGCCCTCCCAGATAAACCTCGCCAATCTCGTCATAGAGAGCTAATGAAAATTACTACTGAATATGAAGCGTGGTTTTACGGAACATTAATTCTTGATGGGCCGGTTATGTAATGCTATAATATCCTAGTTTCATGAGTGTTATTGTGTAAAATTTACTACTTACAATTGTGAACTGTTTACGGTAAAAGTTTTCACAATTGAAATACAATTATCATATACGAGACAAATGTCGTAATAAGATGAAGTTTTCTATTTGTCTCTTAAGTCTACGGTTTCCTGTTTATGTCATACGAATTCTCGTCAAAAGTTATTAGGTATTATTGAATTTAACCTGTGATGAGTTAGCTGTTTGTTGTTGTTATAATGTACCTATGAAGTTAGTCGGTAATTATAGTTTACCCTTCTTTGTCATTTATCATAAGCATTTCTTTCATATTCAATCAATAATCAGTTCCAGTAGAATATTGCTTCTAAGGTTAATTTAGCTGTGTTCAAAATTGAATCTTATTCACTGGAATTAATATAGTTTCTACCTTGACACGACAATAACACGATATAACGATTCTGGATCAAGGTGTAAAACTGTCATTGTGTAGAACGAAATCTAATTGAATTGAGTTTAAAATATTGCGATTCATTCACTTTGTTTTTATGAGGTTAATCTATAATGATTAGTAGGTATTGTACAAATAAACAAAAACGAAATGCACCACTAGCATTTTGAATAAATAATCGAAATCTATTTCATGACGTATATAGATGTTATCATCTATCATGTACATGCATCTATGTGTTGTAAGTACGTACAAAACTATCAACTAGAATACAGTCATGTAAAGTATTGTACGTGTTGACAGACTGTATAATCCTGTTCAGTTATTCGACGTTAACATGACAGTGTTACTGGAAACCTAATCCCGATAAGTGATGGCCATCTGAGATTAGCAGGGACCACGAACCTTCACGCAGAGATTCCGACACCACTGACCTTCGCTTCCGATCCTGGACAGCAACGGTGGTCGTTTCTACCGATTAATTCCTATTTGAGCAGCCACTGTTAACACGGGTTTGGTACATTTCTGTCGATTTTAGTATTCGACTGGAGGCTCCGGTCGGTACTGAAAGTAGAATGGCGGAGGTGCGCGCGCAAACGATCGATGAGGATGCGCGAGGCGGCGGGCAAGCGTGGACGTTCAAGGAAAAAACGACCTAAAGGCGCACACGTTTCGTACATTCTCACCCCCTTTTGCCTCTGGCGATAAAACTGCTCCGATCTGAGCTCCTTTCGACTTTTACGTCACTCAATGCGTACATTGAAGAGTATGTTAGCCACTGAATGGTGTTCGCTGCTGACTCCACGCCGATCCAAGCCTAGCTTATAAACATCCGCGACCTCCGCAGGGCTCTAGTAAATAAAAAGATGTATGGGACAACTATGCTAGGAAATTAGAACGGAATGAGATTTTGCTGGACGGGAAGTTCTTAATTCCTAGCTTTGTCCTTGCCTCTGGCGTGTTAATTGCTCGATAACAACATTTTACTCGCCTGGAGGTATAATTTGCTAAATGTTTATGGTACCTACGCGCTGAACATTTAATGTTCATAAAGTTTTTACTCATATTAAATACGTATATTAAATGTAACTTTCTTTTAGAATTATAACTAACGTGAGACTCAAACTTGTTTAAATATTTATCAAACGGGTTACGGGTTATTTATCAAACATGTCGAGCAATTATCGACTTAAATTACGTGAGAAACCCGTTTGATAAATATTTTAATGTAACTTTACAGCATTCAGAAAAAAATTCCTCGGACTATATTAAAAGTCCAGCAGTGGACTGCGATAGGCTGATGATGATATTAAAAGTTGTAAACTCACCTAAACAAGTACCAATCTTTCAGTTACGTCACATTACATTTGTTAAGAATCCGAAATGCCATCTTCCCTTTATCATAACAATTTACCGCGACATATTTTTAATATCAGTAAGGCCTCCGTAACCCAGTTGGTAATGACCCTGTTGGACTCGTGTCCTCTGAATCCCGGAAAGGGCATTTTATTTATTTATCTCAAATATTTCCTTCCTTTATGGTACCCAGTATAGTACCTTCCCACAACACAAGTAGTACAGTCAGCAGCAAATACTGCTTAGCGGGCAATGATCTTAACACACTCTTTTATTCTTAGCAATACGGTCGTGTGTGTCAAGATCATTTTGAACACTCTACCCGCTTATCAATATATATGCTCCTAATATGATGATGAAAGTTGCCGTAGAGATTACCACAAAACTCTGTGTTCTCATAAATATGGTAACGGAACAAATTTCAAACTAAAACAATGACATATTTAAATATTGATCAAACGGGTTACTCACGTAATTTTAGTCGTTAATTGCTCGACATGTTTCGATCCATTAAGAGGATCCTCATTATGGAATACCCGCGTCAAAGCCCGACGTGTACTGAAAACAATGATGACAGCAAATTGCAGCTAAATACATGTTTCTTTTTAACTACCTAATACTTTCGAACATGGTCACTGTGCGAACTGCCAAGGAGTGGAATGCCTTTCCTAAATCTGTGTTTCCGATTGAGTACAATCTGAATATCTTCAAGGCATAGATATCTCATAGGTAAGCGTGCTCCACCGTAGACTGCATCATCACTTACCAGCAAGTATGATCATCGTCAAACGTAAAAAAAATCCGAGACGTGCTTGGGGGCTGATCTCCGGTCACTTCTGTGGCCGTCCCGCGCTCGCTAACGAATATGAACATGCGAAGATCATGTCGCGGTCTCGGGGTATTTGCGGCCTTTCTGGGACGCCAGAGACACGTCTGCCCTGGATCCTTTACAAACTGTCTCACTATTTTAAAACAAACTTTTTATTATTTTATATGACACAAGTATTCTTTTATTATACAGTGTGTTAATGAAAATGGATAATAATGCGCATTACTGGCAATCGTTTTCATAGATAACTGTGCAATTCTTTTTTTTCCTTCGATCAATGTAACGCGGTGTCCTGCTTAGTTGTCAAATGCTGCCAGTGGTTGCGGACTGTCATTGTCAAGCGCTAATTAACGATTATTTAGTAAATTGCTTCTCACTGAACTTTTCTTAGAAAATTAATTATGTTTAAATTAGAATTTTTAATCAAACAATGCTCACGGTTTGGCTTAAAACCTGCATCTTAATCCCCGGTATTATTAAAACCCTGCATGATGTCAACACACTGGAGTCTCTACATCCATAAATTATCGATAAAAGAATTCTGAGTTTTTAGATAGGTACGTAACAACAAATCTCTAAAAAAAGTATTTTGTATTAAATCACTTTTTTCACTGTAGCCCCTAAACCTAAAGCTTAGTTGTATGGCAGTGAAGCTCCAGCTACGAAACTGGTTCCATGTTGAAATCCCGGCGAGAGCATTTATTTGTATGTTTATCACAAATATTTGTCCCTTACTACATAAACAAATACCATTTTTCGTCTATGTTTTTAAGTACATATCTGTGTAAATAACTATTGTGTGCATTATTTTTATCGTCGTTTAGACAATACAAGTCTTGATTGAGCTTACAGTCTACTAGGTCGATTTGTGTAATATTTTCCCATGAGTTCTATCATTTATTTGATTAATATGAAAATTGCTTAACTTATTACTATACCTAGATATTTTTCTAGCAGGATCTGAGAGATTGACTAAATCGAACATCGTCATAATTGTTATCGATGAGTACAGGTGTAGTGAGAAATTACTTGCCTTCGGAAACGTTCGTAAACACATGCTGTTTCAGGCAGTGTCACCGAGTCTGACTGAAGTAGCATGACAGCTATTACTGTCAGTCTCAGTGAGATAGACTGAAACAGCATGACGTTGACGAACGTTTCCGAAGGCAAGTCATTTCTCACTACATCTGTACACCCTATTCTCATAAAGATACTAACTTCGTAAAATTAGGTAACCAAGAAATACAGGACCCATCTACATACTCGTATTATTTTTAAATGTCTAATACTTCATATGAATTATTGCCTATAGTATTAGTCTTTGTTCTTTTAATGAGTACAAAATACAAGGTATAAGAAAACTAATGTATCGTTTTGAATATGGTTTGCATTCTTGTAGTTTTTCTCTTAAGTTACTTCGCATTATTTATTTATTAAATTTAGTATCGACTACTACAAGACTTATCGATAACAATTATGTCGATGTTTAATTTTGTCAATCTCTCTTTCCTGCCAGCCCCTCGACACTTCATACTATGGTAAATTATGAAAGCATTTGGTACCAACATTGAGATATAAAAATAATCTTATAGAATTAAAATGCCTACTGTTGCATTTTATTAGCACATAATCATACTGGCCTTCAAACTTAGACGTATTATACTTTTATTTACCACCTAAATAGGTAAAACGTCAGTGTCAGAAACGTACAGTCATAATTGTTTATTGTGAAAGCGGATCACGGGTTCATGTTTTTATTGTATTTTATACAAAACACAGAGCACGGACCTCTTTAGTGTGTAAAATTAGAGATAGAGGCGGCCTTGGCGGTCATTTTCATAGAAATCGACCGTGTCAGGTAATTTTGACATGTTGATGTAAATAGTGTTGTGGTATGGCTCGATATTTTTATCGATAGATTAAAACCAACAGTTATTTGACTAAAAATGTTACTTGAAAAAAGCTATTCAAACATTCTCATTTTTAAAATCTCACTAAAATGATGTCTTTATGAATGATATAAAAACAGTAAAATTTATGCATTTATTTGAATTTATATTTACAATATACTACTTACATTAAGTTGTTAGCTTTAAGGTTAAAGTTAAACAACAAGTGTTAAGGGTAAGGCTAAACCTCTGTCTAGTTATATATGTTACCTTTGCATTGGTTTGTTTGTTCAAGGTGTGCAAACTATATCTACTTATATTACGTTATAAAACGCAAAAAGAAAATTGTAACTATAAATGGGAACTAAAATTAAACGATCAACTGTAAGGAGTTTAGATGGTTAGGTAATTTAGGTATTATATATGAGGACAGATTAACTAGATGTATAAATGTATAAAGATATTTTTAAATTCGTAAATTGTACCGTTTTACGTTTTCTTGAAAGATTATCAGATGGGTTACTTGGGACAAGAAACACCTGGAAATTACATACTTAAATTAATATGTATTAACAGATAACATCAGAAATCTTTAAAAGGTACTTTACTTTTAAAACATAATAAAATTATTTAGCAAAGCTAACTTAACTTGTCAAACGCAGGATGGAGTTTTAAAGTTGGACAGGCATTGCATGACAATAATATAGATCTCGGATTTTTTTTTACAAAACAGTCATTTTGGAAGTGGTCCGAACAAATTGTGTCGTGTTTTTGCGGAAACCAGTTCAACTTTCTAGTCGCCGTTATCCAGCGTTCTTTGACACATGGTTCTATAGGAAATCTAAAAATTAAGTCAGAATTTCTTAAACTATATGTTTTTGAATAGTTGCTTCATTGTCTGCACTCTAGATAAATGTTATATTATTGCTAAATATAAATAAATAAATAAATGTTTGGGGGACAGTCTCATACAAATCAACCTAGCCCCGAACTAAGCAAAGCTTGTACTATGGGTGCTAGGCGACGATATATATATGTACTTAAATAGAGAAATACACATAATTATACTTACTTATATATAGGAAACGTCCGTAACTCGGGAACAAATTTTGAATTTCTACTAACACCGTTTAGTTGTAAGAGTTTACATAGACTATCGATAACAAATTCAGCGTCGTGTCTCTTCACTATGTCTCTCGCCCATACTAATTTTATATTGAATTTAATATAACTTTTTTTACTTACCTGTGATAGGAAACGTTTGAATTTTGTTTATTAACGTACGTAGACTGGTTCCTGCACCAGATTACAGAGCAATGTGGCATTCTTGGTATATTTTTATAGTTTATATACCCATGACGTCCCGAGAGGTACTGACAGCACATATGCGTAAAACGCATATGCGCGGCACGGGTTTTGTCTGTCACGCCGTCTCTCTATAGGCGCCCTAAGAGTTCCAACCTCCTTGATACAAAATATTTAAATGTTTGGTCTAAATGGGGGGCAAATCAATATGGAAATGTGAAGTGTGTGGTGTTCGGCGTGGATTAAAATGAACTTCTGGCGTATTTTTGACAACATTTCGTCTTGATCCAGGCAGGTCAGTATCAAATTATTTTATATTAGTAGCATTTATTTAGAATATATAAGTGGATCCCCAAACAGCTCAAAAAAATGGCCCCAAAAAATGGGCTGCAGAAGTAAATATTGCGGTCCTTTTGCTCCGCTATTCAGTTCTGACAGTTGACATTTGGTCACCTTACGGTATAGCATCATTATTCCTTAAACATAAAAAGTTTCTACTATTTTGCTGTGTTGTTCGCAAATTTGACACTTATTGCTCACTTCACAAAGTTTTTTATTCTTTGAGTTTTTTTTATTATAGTTTATTGTAAGTGAGCGTTATTAGCTTCAACTGAAACATGATAGAAATGACTTTTAGTGCCACTTTTCTTGGTTTTTTTGTTTGGCTCTGTGCGTCCATTAATTATTTAATGTCATTGATTAGTAGCAAATTATTTTTTCATTTCATAATTGAATATATAATTTTTAACTGCAAACGATAACAGTTACTAATGAAAAAAGAAATAATTTAAATGGCAAACGTCTAAATAAGGCAAGCTGATGCACAAATAGAGTGCAACAAAATTTATCGATAATCGCTTTATTTCAGATGTATATTATCGAAGAAGAGGATCGGACGGAGAACGAATACAGAAGAGAGTACCACCTTTTAATTCATGAAAACGATTTTGAGAAGCAATTCCAAATAGATTTAACAGGAATTGAAAATCAACCCATTGTATATTTAAGTGGTTACATTGCTTATAGACTCCTGAAAAACAAAATCGCCACTCAATAGTATAATATTTACGATTGGGCCCATAACCTACTAAGAAAATGAAATAAAAATACCTATACAATAAAAATATTTTTGTGTTATATTAAATAAATAAATAATAATAAATATTGTGTTATCCACTTGAACGTCCGATGATAGCATAGTATCCAAACAAAAAAGGCAGTAGACTGTTCGTGGATGCTATACTATCCAATGAAGTCGAAGGAGACACAGTTGATTATAGCGGCATTTAGCGAAATATAGAGGCATTATTTCCTAATTCCCTTATTGCAACAACGTAGCCTAATAAACTAGTTTGCGCTAAAAAATATATATGGCAGTGTACGCTCGTTACTCAGTCGATAAAAAAATATAATTTGTCAGTGTTGGGTCAAACTGCCTGAGTGTTTGCTAAGGACTCCTAGTTATGTCGTAAGTATTTCACGTTAATTTACATATTTTTGGGGTTATTATACATAAAAATGATCAGGAACGTGTGCTCTATACGATAATGTGTATTATCTTAAGTTTTTGACAGTGTGATACCTGTCAAGTGAGTTTAAAATATGAAGGTTATCTTTCTTATTTTTTTACCGATGTGTTAAGTTTAACCTTGATTATAGTCAAAATCATTAAGTATTTTACAATGACTATCATTGTATTTTAATAATTGTATTTTCATTTATACTCCTGATTTTTTTTATTATTATACCTTAAGTAGTTTAGAAAATATAAACGTTTTTGTAAAATCTTGTGACTGCGCAGCGCGGAGCGTACGTCGCTAAAAAAACCCGGACAGTTGACCGGAATATGGTCGCGCGGGGTGGACATTCAAGTGGTTATAGCCTTACTTTATTTTACCCTTCCATTTTTTGATAGTAATATAAATTCAGTATTACGGTAGGTGCAGCAAAATTATTGCACTTTTATCGATATCGATAAACAGTAAGTGTAGTGAGTGTCGAGCTCTAGTGTTGCTTTTTTAAGTTGGTAGTATTGACATTGTATTGTGTACGTTAGCACAAAATACTTTCATAATTCGGTTTTAGGCTTGTTCGAGAGTGCCGTCTCTTAAAACGTAGTGATTTTATTCTCTTTGGTTCCTGCTAGAAAAATATCTAGGTATACTTATTACGCAGTTTTTCAGTGCAAATGACAATTAGCGTTTACGCATCCAATTCCTCGTAGGTTTAGATTTCCAGCAACCGAGACACGTCTACCCACGCCGTGACAAACGACGTAAACAATTATTATAATTAGAAAGTTCAGGTGTGCTCGAGGTTCTATTTTTGCGAGGACACGTTTCTTGTTCCTACAGCGCACTCGGCTGTGGAAAGTTACGTGAAAAAGTGTCACGATGTAGATTTTATGGTTCCCCAATCTCCCCATATTAACTCACGCAAAATAGGCACAATGGGATACCTACGCAATAGGGAAAACGCCAACGATATCTAAATAGCAATGCGTTACATTTAATTTACAGCTGTACAATAACTATACAGGTTGATTTTTCATATAGCTATAGGTACAGTCGAGTGCATTCATATATAGACACATTTGTAAGGGATCAGTATGGAGAAGTGTATATATATTAATGCCCTTGACTGTACCATGGGAGACCATGTTCAGAAAGATCATCTTAACGGGTCCATATTGGCTCTCATAAAATTTGTATTCCTATTTACGATTGTACTACAGATTGTAGTTCATAATAATCACTCTTCATAATTTTTTTCTTCATACATTTTATGTTCATACATTTTAATTCCTATGATCGGAACTCCTAACACACAGTCGTCATATTTTTTTAATTCCTATGATCGGAGCTCATATACGTAACATAACACACTGTCGTCATAATTTTATATATCATAATGTTTCAATTAAGAAGGTGTTTGATTCATTTTTTTTATTCAGAATACTTTAACTTTTTTTTTTGCATTTTAGTTCTGATCTATCCTAACCCACCTTTCTGGCAGCATTTTGGTTCTGTGAGTGTCGCAGTTCTAACTTAACCTAACCCACCTTTCTGGCAGCATTTTGGTTCTGTGAAGGTCGCAGTTCTAACCTAACCTAACCCACCTTCCTGGCAGCATTTCGGTTCTGTGAGGGTCGCAGTTCTAACCTAACCTAACCCACCTTTCTGGCAGCATTTTGGTTCTGTGAAGGTCGCAGTTCTAACCTAACCTAACCCACCATCAAGGCAGCATTTCGGTTCTGTGAGGGTCGCAGTTTTAACCTAACCTAACCTACCTTCTGGGAGCATTTTAGTTCTATGAGTAGTTGTATGCTACATACGTAAAAGATACACAACAGTATAAACAAAATGAAGGAGGACGCTTTAAATAACTTGCAAAAAAAAACAATACATGTCATAGAAAAAATATTATAAGAGAGATGTATGACTATTGCCAGTATGAACTTCAATGTATAGGATATATAACACTTATGATCAAGAAATATATGAAAACAAAAATTAGTATAAGCAAATGTATGAACATTAACATTATGAAGTCCTAGTATATAATAAAAATTATGAAGAGTGATCATTGTGATATAAAATTGTATGAGACTCATTTTCGGACTTCCGATATTAGGAGTTAAAAAGTTATGTGAATGAAAGCGCGACCGTGTCATCGGCGTCGAACGTGCTAACACGTTTTTCACAGTTGAGATCACGACCCCGCAATAATCCTGTATTTTGATTTTAAGATAACAAAACTTGTCTTCGTTCCCGATTTGTCTCTGTTATGTATGTGCAATCACTGTTTCCATAATATCAAGATTATTAAAAAACCGGCCAAGAGCATGAGACATGCTTAGTTAGACTGAAACGGTCGGGCCGATTATTTTCAAAATAGTTTTCTTTTAAGGTAAGGTGCGTTGGGGTAAGATGAAACAGTAAGTTGAATGGGGTAAGACAAAATTATACCTTTTCCTTCTACCAGCAGAAGGACGACTTTCTATCTTTACCCAATCAGCCCCATCATCAGAAAGCTGTTTCATCTTACCCCAACGCACTTTATTCTGTAAGGGAGACAGACAGATATGGTGAAACTGTAAGGGCTAGCACAGTAGGTATAAGAACATTAAAAAAAAATAAACTGTTTATTTCAAGGTAAGTTACATAATATTACATAGTCTTAACCTATAATCTTAATTATTTAAAGATTTTTTAAGTTAATTAATCTTAATTAATTTTACAAAGATACGGATTTGAATTCGACATGCACATTGCGTTATACAAGATAGATACTATGAGTACAAGTACTTCTAGTCAACTACAATACCCTAAAAAGTTTTAATAAAAAAGGTACCTATAGCTATATAAGATTGTTATAAGGTTATAAAAAAAAATCATTATTATTAGTATAAAAGAATACCGCAAAATATGATTTTTATTGAGAGTATTAAGCACCACGGGACGCCACTAAACAATTGTTCTGTGTTTTATTGATTTAGAAATTGTATTTAATTGGATGCTTGTTGTTGACTGCGGCGAAAGACTAGCATAATACTGAACTCTCTGTATAATGTAGAGACGTTTTAATACAAACTACTATTCGATAAAGTTAGAGTACATTTTCATAATAGTTTCATCGTTAGTAAGATTTACTTTTAAGTATTTTCAAGTAAGAAATTAAATATTTATCAATTTTATAGCATCATGGTTCATCAAACATCGTGTCAGAAGGCCCTATCCCGCATTATGCTGACATGGCTGTCTGTTGCCACGTGCAGTGGGATGTAATTATATGTAAGTAGGGTCGTAGTTAATGATGATAAAATCATTGTTCAGATGTTATAATCATACCTGGGATAACTCGGGGCATTTATACGAAAGTGATGTAGCAAAATATTTTATCGACTAAAAATATATCGATATTATTGTGAATGACGGCATGATTATTTTCGATTTCGGAACAAACGTAATGAAATATTACCACGTATATTCTTCTTCTAAGATATGAATGGTAGGTATACTGACAGTAAATTGTCATTTTGATTAAAATGACATCGGCATACTTTTACTACCTTTCTGAAGAGGCCCGATATCAGATATGACATCGAACCTCTGTAGGTACTGTAATGCAGAATGTTCCATGAGCACATCCTTTATTATAATTATATCGACATCTTTTTTATCGAAATCAAATCCCTATAACTTGTTTAAGGTATGGTTATAATTATAATTTCAAGAATATTCAAATGAGTGCCTACTATTGGCACCGTGCGCGATGACAGCGCCATTGACAGGTGGCCATTTTAGACATTATAGTCGCCGCTTTCAAGCGGGAAGTAAGTAAATATTTTGAAAAATATTAATTAAATTTTGTGTTATTTTAATATATAACGCAATTTTGGACAATTGCAGTCAGTAACATTATTGCTAATAACATTAATATTGTTGTTTTCAGTTAGAAATGAGCCTACTCATAACTAAAACGGTTTTCGTGCAATCACGCACGACATCGTTTTCCAACCGGAGACGATGAATAAAGGGATGAAATTGGTGCAAGCTGGGCATGTTCTCGAGGTTGAAGATATTCGCCAAGAAGACATGTCCCGTATTATCAAATCCCGAGTGGTTCGCCAAGCTTCAGTGACAGCAACGGCGTACAAGACAACTTTGTTTGTAAGTATTATATAAGCCGATTTTTGTGTTTCGATACCGTTCAATAAAAGTTTTTTCTATTCTCTAACAAATAAATTTACTTACAGCTAAACACCAATTCTCATGTAGAGAGTGTATCGTGCGACTGCGTTTATAATAAGAGTGGGAAATGCAAGCACATTGCAGCACTTATATACTTCATCAATGTTCGATGAATGGTCTTGGAAATCGGTAAAATTTACAGTCACTGTTCTTCTTGGTGTTATTGCAATTAACAATAACGTCAATAACACACCTTACTAGGCCCATATTAAATATTTATCTGAAAACGATGAGAAAATATTTGCTGCAGTATGGATTTGACAGCTGAAGTCGGCGACCATAATGTCAATTTTAGCCGCAGCGAGCGCAGCGATCGTTTCGGCTACCCCCTCCACCCGCTTTGCACCCTGCCAATACATACAAATCGAAATATATATTTTTTTCGCTAGTGAATGTGTTGTATAGAACATTCTCTTTTACAAGTTCAATTGTTTTTGGAATATTATGGATACAGAATATTGTACAGTCAAGAGCAAAAATATCTGTACACTTTTTTACTTATGTCTGGAGCATAAGGTTTAAAATCGTATATATATTTATGCCCCTGACTGTACTGTACAAACGGACTTAGAAGGAGAATAGGGAAATGTATTGAAATTGAAAAATACTCGAAGTAAATTGTGTAGCGGCTTTGACAACTTGCTTCGTATCAAAATTATAATATTATGGTATTGACGATTTAAAATAGGTATCCGTTAATGTGACGTCAATTCTTTCTTATCTTTGGAAACAAATAGAAGAAACGATTTAGGTAACGACTAAGCAGTTTGTACCTAATGCTTCACTGACTGACCTTACAACATTTTATTTTTTTAATATGTAGTCACATATATTCGCTAATCGGTATCAGGATGCTTAGTCAAGTTGTCAATCGCTAACGCTAATGCGACAAGGACAGCTGCCTTTCGTTTACGATTGACGATTAAGCGTTTTAGCGACTGGCAACTTGTCTAAGTCCAGGTCAACTTTGAAAACAATGTCCCACTTAAACTTGCAGTAATATAAATTGTCATCATCATCATCATCAGCCTATGATAGTCCACTGCTGGACGTCGGCCTCTCCTATTAACTATGCGTAGACGCATTAGGAGGTAATTGCCCTTAATCGCCACGCTGGGCAAGCGGATTGGCGATCGCAGTAATGTGTCCACTATGATGACGCTGCTGCCCATCACCAATCTTTTATCAAATAATGGTAAGTGACACTTCAATCCCTTAGTCGACTCTTACGACACCCGCGGGAGGAGTTGGGGTGGTGACAAATGTATTCTTACTGCCGTCACCACACGACATAAAATATAAATTGTACAGTAATAAAAAATTACTGTACCTACCTAAAACATGTCAAATCGTATCTTCCGAAGCTAAAGTAGTTTTCCTGTCCTTTTGTGATACAAAATTGAATGATATCCCGACTACAATAGAAAAATGTACGATTTGCTGTATTTTCTGCGGTTTAATATTCGTAATGAAACGTCTTTTGCGAAGAGCTGCTGTCATCGGCCTTCGCCTAAAGCCATCTGAGACTTTGGAATGGAACAAATATTTCTTTTAGCCAAGTTTCTATAGAAAACACATTTCTATTACCCATTTTTTCCAACTTCAAAGAGTAATTTGAGAAGTTATTAAGCTTATTAGAAGTTACTGGGCAGACGCCCATTATTAGACCTTTTAGACTAATAGTATATGTAGTACGTATAGTCTCGAAAACAATGACAAAAGATAAAAAGGTCACTAAGCATTACTTCTAAACCAGAAATCCGTTTGAGGTCGGAAACAGTAGGATAAATGAACCTTTTCAGCCGCGGACCTTATAGCCTCGCCCTTCCTCTAAATAAAGTTACGAAAAGGTTAACAAATCATAAAAAATCAATAGGCTGCGGTGAATCTAGAACCTTCATTAAATAGGTGACAATTGCTTTTGGGATGGAACCTTAAGAGCGACAATTAACACTACTTACTGATAATTTTCAGTCTGGTAAAATCGATGATTGACAATGAAGGAAGGTCACTGATTTGCGGGTCGTATTGATAAATAAAATAGTATGGGACATTCTTACGTACCTATTTACAAAAAGTCATACCGGAAGGTCAATTAAGGCTTGTATTATGGTTACGAACCGATTCATATACAATAGATAAAGACGCTTAGACACATAAATACAATGAAAACAACCATGGCTAAGAATCAAACATTTTGAGACAAATACACGCAGAAAATGTGGAAATTTTTGGAGAGGCCTATGTTCAGCAGAGGACGTCTTTCGGCTGATATAATGATGATGATGATGACGAAAGACATGCCCTCACTAGGATTCGAATCATGGAGGCAAGTTTACTTTCGACGGAACTACGGAAACAGTCAAAACAATCACGAACGGCTAAAGAACTATCAGAACTCCCGCGAGTCACGATCAACTGCGCCAATCCGCTGGGCAAGCGGATTGGCGATCGCAGTAATGTGACTAATGTGTCCACTATGATGACGCTGCTGCCCATCATCAATCTTTTATCAAATAATGGTCAGCGACACTTCAATCCCTTAGTCGACTCTTACGACACCCGCAGGAGGGGTTGGGGTGGTGATAGATGTATTCTTACTGCCGTTCACCGCACGGCGCAACGCCAAGTAAGTAAGTACCCACTGTACCAATTAAAGGAGTGATATATTTAATAAATTAACTACAATGTCTATTAATAGACAGCCCGTCTCAGGAGGAGTCGCCACGGTGTCGCCTCCGTCCCACGCGCCAGACGCCCCTGTTCCACTTGCTTAGTCGCGTCAAGCTAACCAGTGTGTAACCCCCTTATTCTTTTTTTTGTATATTGAATTTTAATACAATGAGTATTTTAAGAACCCGGAGCTATTGGGTACTTCGGAGCTATTGGGTATTCGTGTGGTCTTAGTTCTTGATCACTGTAGCTGTTAAAACCCCCTTATTCAAGAATGTCTCCTAGTTATTAGTCTCCTAAATAAGCAAGCCACTTTATTTTTAACCGACTTCAAAAAAGGAGGAGGTTCTCAATTCGACTGAATTTTTTTTTTGTTATATGTATGTTACCCGATATCTCCGAAAATAGTGAACCGATTTTAAAATTTCTTTTTGTGATCGAACGTGTATTACCCCGAGATGGTCCCGTTGGCACCAAGTTGCGGTCTGATGATGGGATCTTGGAGAAATCGAGGGATCTCTTCAAATGTTATAGGTACATGTATGGCGCTTTTGGTAATTTTCATTAATTTACAAGAATTTACATTCAGAAAGTAGGATTGGAGGAAACCAATGATGGAAACAAATCGGGAATCTTGGAGAAACCGGTTGAAGTCGGTTTTTAAAATTTTTAATTTGGTGATTATTTAAACACAAATAGGTAATAACCATAACCTTACCGGTAAATCCACAACGGTACCGTTAGTTGCGCGTAGTCCTATATATATAAGGATGATTAAATCTATTTAATAAAGTGAAGGATAAACCTTTTTCCTAACTAGTGCCGAAAAGCAAAATTTGCGCACGCTTCGCGTGCTTTAATTTCTCTTTTTAGGACACTTGTTATGCAAACCTCGTTTGCCTTGGGCTCCAACTAAATATAATTAGAAAATAGAATTTTAGTGGTCACTCTAGCCAAAGTTACCAAACACAAATAATCACTGAAAGTGAAGCTACGCAGGCGATACAGTTATTCACGCCACCATTTCTTTTTACGGTCTTGGGAATATTATTTACAAAGTAAAATGGTTGATGCAAAATCCTGTTATTTTTCACTGTTGTAAGCGGTATTTGCTAAGCAGCTGACTGGGTCAGTCTCTACGAATTTGTTGAAAATAGGTTATTTTTCTCACAATAATTTACATACCTTACATAAAAATAGTAGAAGTTCCTAAGGCTGCATGTACTTACAACTTTATAAAAAAACGTAGAAATTAGCGCTCCCGACCCGTGGTCCAACCGCTATGTTCAACTGGTTGGGCCACGGGGAAATAAAATTATCCATAGTCCAACCGATTGTATTACGAGTACGAGGAAGTTAGTTTACCCGTGGTCCAACTGGTTGTACCACGGTACACTAAATTTATCGGTAGTCCAATACTAGAACATATATTTACGTATACTAGTTGGACAATTGCCCCTCAGTTGTACTAGGAGTCATAATTACATGACACTAAAAAAAAGTAATCTGACAGTTGAAACACGGATAATTTTACTTACCCGTGGCAAAACCAGTTGGACATATCGGTTGGTAGCGGCAGCCGTGTGGTGACGGCAGTAAGAATACATTTGTCACCGCCCCAACTCCTCCTGCGGGTGTCGTAAGAGTCGACTAAGGGATTGAAGTGTCACTGACCACTATTTGATAAAAGATTGATGATGGGCAGCAGCGTCATCATAGTGGACACATTACTGCGATCGCCAATCCGCTTGCCCAGCGTGGCGATTATGGGCATTTACCTCCTAATGCGTCTATACGCATAATTAATAGGAGAGGCCTACGTCCTGCAGTGGACTATCATAGGCTGATGATGATGATGATGATAGCGGTTGGACCACGGGTTGGGAGCGAAAATTCGCTCGTGTCACTGAGTTTACACAGAAGCACGATAGCAAAGCATTTATTTGATTTATGTTGTTGTTGTTGTATTCTGGCCATTTTTTCCGCATCTCGACATCAAACGTGCCTATTTTGCGTAGTCCCAACACTGGCCCAGTACTTGTTGGGGACTTGACATACACTCTTTAATTCCTTCGCAGGTGTATGCAGGTTTCCTCACTATGTTTTCCTTCACCGTAAAGCACTTGTGAATATCAAATGATATTTCGTACATAAGTTCTTTGAAAAACTCATTGGTACGAGCCGGGGATCGAACCCACGACCACTGCGTAGCAGCCGTGCGTTTTACCGCTAGGCCACAAGCGCTTTCTGATTTATACAGGGTGGTCCAAACCTTGACGTCAAAAAATTTTGTTTAGATTCCTCACGTCATGAGCTATCAGAATATACCCCATGTATGTTAGCCGATTTTTCGTAGTTTTCGAGTTATGAATATTTGAAAAATTTTTTTTGAGAAATTCTGGAATGATGAAATTTATTAATAAAAAAAAAAGTTTTGGGTTTTTTAACTAGTTTCTTTTTGTAAAAGTATTACTACAAATAAAGCATTTACTGACAAAAAAATTAGCGTCCTCACTTTGATATAAGTAGGATAAAAAAATACTAAATTCAAAATTTTACGCTAAAAATGCATCAAAATAGCATTAATGTACGGAAATAAAAAAATAAAACATATCCCAAGGAAATTTCGTATTCTAAAGACCGCCCTAGACCTTGAGCCTTCTTAAAAGCAAAAAAAGTGATACTTAATGATGAGGATTTTTCGGAGTAGTCGGTCAAGTAAACTTAAAAAAACTTAAAATTTTAAAGTAGTAAAAAATTACTTCAATAACTACACAAATTGAGTTTTCGTGGTATTTTCTGTCTTTATTTATTAATAAGAACAACAAAACCGACGAAATTTTACTTTATTTTTAAATTAAAAATTTAGAAGTTTTTTTTAAGTTTATTTGACCGACTACTCCGAAAAATCCTCATGATTAAGTATCACTTTTTTTTGCTTTTACGAAGGCTCAAGATCTAAGGCGGTCTTTAGAATACGAAAATTCCTTGGGGTATGTTTTATTTTTTTATTTACGTACATTAATGCTATTTTGATGCGTTTTTAGCATAAAATTTTGAATTTAGTATTTTTTTATCCTACTTGTATCAAAGAGAGGACGCTAATTTTTTGTCAGTAAATGCTTTATTTGTAGTAATACTTTTACAAAAAGAAACTAGTTAAAAAACCCAAAACTTTTTTTTTATTAATAAATTTCTTCATTCCAGAATTTCTCAAAAAATTTTTTTCAAAAATCCATAACTCGAAAACTACAAAAAATCGGCTAACATACATGGGGTATATTCTGATAGCTCATGACGTGAGGAATCTAAAAAAAAAATTTTGACGTCAAGGTTTGGACCACCCCGTATATTGATTCCATTGAAAGTATTAGCTGGAAGAGATCCCTACAAGGGATAAGTTCGCCTTTGTCAATATTCTATTCTTTTTTATTACTTTGTGCAGTAAAAAAAAATTGGTAATGTACAGTATTTGAAAACAAAAACCTTAAAGTAGCAGTAACTTTGAATATACATACATTTCCTTATAAAGTACCTTGTTTCCCACTTACATCCTCTACGGCATGTATTTCATCTTATTCTATCGATTCGGGTTCTAGGCAACTACGTAATAAGTTAGAGATATTTGGGATGATTCCAAGTGGGCGGAGACACGACTGCCCTGGCAGACTAGTTTGAGCCTAAGCTTGTCTTGTCTATTGATAAGCAACTCAGCCGTACTATGAGTTGGCAAGAAACGATTACGTTAGCGTATGCGATTCAAAGTAATCGTTGACTTTTCTATTAGGTACTCCCGCTACGCGCGCAAGCAATGGCGCGCTTAGACAGCAAGTGTGATGAAAAATTTATATAAGAGGGTCACATGAAAAACGTAAATTATGTGAGAGTATTTAAAACACGAATCTATTATATACGAATATACTAACGCCGGAAGAGGGACGAGAACCCACGTCCGCAGCTGAGACTTCGGTATTTTTCTTTGGTACCTATATGACATCTAATATTTAAAATTATACACATATCAGTGTTAGAGCTTAAAAAAATTTAGTAATTCCACAAAAAAATCTATTGAAGATTTTAAAAACTTTGAGACTCTTTCACACTTATTGGTCAACTTATCTATCTATTAGGATTTCTATACAGTGTTACCATGACCCAGGCTTTTACGAAAATGGGTAATAATACGCATTACTGGCAATCGTTTTCAAGTATTAAGAGTTGACAAATATTTAAATTAACTGTACAATTATTTTTATTTCGTTCGAACGATCAATGCAACGCGTGTACTGCTTAGTTGTCAAACGTTGCGAGTGGCTGCGATCTGTCATTGTCAAGTGCCAATGAACGATTTATTTTGAAGTACATTGCTTCTCAATTAACTTTTCTTAGAAAATTAATTACTTTTAAAATTAGGATTTTTAAACAAATAATGCACATGATTTGGCTAAGAATCTGCATCTCAATCCTCGGTTCAAATAAAAGCCTGCATCATGTTAACACACTGTATAATAGCATTTCTGTTTTGAGTCTGTATACGTCAATATAATCTCAATTTCGCCGTTTTGGGGCAAAGCTTGGCACAGTTAGTATAACCTGCCAGCATGTCAGCCCGCGCACCTGAATTATAGATGCAAGGGTCCAGAATTAGCCACGTAACCGAGGGACGCGATGGGGATGAAAGTTTCGAACGGGTTTTTTTCTAAAAGAGCGTACTCGTACCCAATTCGCTGACCAGGATGCTTAGCTAAGTTGCCAATCGCTAACGCTTAGTAGCGTATCGTAGTTTTCCCTCTCTGTCACTCTTTCATATTAGTGCGACAAAGACAGTTAGCTGCCTTTCGTTTACGATTGACGTTTTAAGCGTAAGGCACTGGTCTCACCGCGAGCTACTAAGCTATGAACTATGGGCTGGTGCAGGCAACACGATAGCTGGGCGAGTATCGCCGTGTCTCTTTTATTTACACGGGACTGCGTATCTTTTGTTCGTATTTATAGTCTATAGTTCATAGCTTAGTAGCTCTTGGTGAGACCAGTGCCTTAGGTATTGGCAACTTGTCTAAGCACCCAGTTGCCGTAGGTACCATTAATTGGAAAGTAAAGGATGCGTTAGGTTTTACTCGATACGTAAAGCTGGCCATCCCACTCGCTCCAATAATACGATAAAAACGCGAAGAAACGTTTTTCCTTAACTTGTCTTCATAAAACTGTCAGTTTATTTTATTGCTGCTTTAGATTTACGTTTTTGAAAACGCCTGTATCAACCATGAACACACAGTTGATTGACCATTTTTAAACCTTATTGTAATACGCATAAAGTTCACGAATGGGCAGTTAACTGTATTACCAAATAAGGCTTACTAGTAAAGTGTTTATGGGAGCAGAGAGATGGGTAACTGTCCGAGTAAATATCCGAGGGTGACTATTTACTCGATAAATTACCGATATCTATCTACTTCGGACAAATACGCGGATATTTATTTCTGAATTTAAGTAACTACATGAAATAATTAATTTATGCACTCGGTAAATTAGTATATCCATTTTTTAACTAAATTTGAGATTTGTTACTTATATTAGCATTTTGTTTCTTTAATAAAGGTAACATAATACTATGTTTTCAAACATAATCAACATTAAATGAAGTAAATCCAAAAATTCTAGTAAATAATGATTTACAATACTGTTTTAATGACTTAAAGTTACAAAAATAATTATAATAAAAAACATAATTTCAAGCATTAAAATATAACACAGCTGCGACCATTTCTAATCTTAGATAAGGCCGGATTCCATGTTATGCGTCATATCTTTGTTAGTATCGCATCGCAACGCATCTGTGTCTAACAAAGATAAAACATATTTCTGTGCTACTCTTACCTAGCATCATCCCAACTCCCCTTCCACGACAAGCAGATAAGACCGGATATTGATGCTCAGCTTGGCATCGCTTTGTTAGTATCGCATCGCATCGCATTCAGTGGCTTAAAAAGCGTATTGTGAAACTTGTGTATGTATTTTTTATTTTGTATTTCGACCTACAATATCGTCATCGCAACTGATGTAAACTGGATAAAAGTTAAAGGTATGTTGTTTTTGTAATATTTATGTTAAATTTTTGTTAATAAAGTGTTTAGGTCTTAATTAAGGGAATTTTATTAAGGGAATCTATATGATAGCAGTGCAAGTGTAAGAATATAAATGTTTATATTTTCGGAGATATAGTATTACTACAGTTATTAGAAGTATAAAAAGTAAGTCGCCCCAAGACATCAAAGATGATGGGACCTACAAAATTAATTAAAACGAGACTCAGGAAATACATGGTATAAAAGTTGTTTTTTATGATTTTGTTGTGTGTTATTTATTGCATTTTGATTTTAATGTTTGAATTGCGAAAATACTGTCACAAAGAAATAGTATTAAAGAAATGATGATCCTATTTTTGTAGGGGGCGTTTTGTACTATACACACATATTGAAAATACCCTTTGTAATTTAAAATCATATAAGTAACACAGGGTTTTAATGCTGCGTCTTTGTATTAAAATTTTTATATTAATAATGAAAACGTTTTCAGAAGAAATTATTCTTGGTCATATTTATAATATTTATTTTATCTTGTCTATATTTCAGGAATCGGAAATGGGAAAACCCAAGCGAGACTGTGTCTGGAGGCACTATCGCGTATGTGAAGACAAGGCCGTCATCTGCGGCTTTTGTCAGAAAAAATATAAAATACCAAATGTGAATAGAATGCAGAAGCATTTGACGGCTTGCCTGAAATGTCCGGAGACTATCAAAGAAAGTTTGAAAGGAGCAGATTCTACATCCAACCAGGGGCAAAATACGCGAAATGATGGCAACCTGGGGCAAAAGGCACAAAATGACGTTATAGATATAACTACGAATAGCACAATAAATAATCACATGGAAACAACATCAGCAGCTTTCCCCCTCGAAACCACTAAACATCTACACAGATCTTTGTCTAATGCCATTTTTGTCAGTGGTGCACCCTTGGCAATGGTCGAGCATCCAGCTTGGTTACAATTCTTTGAGGAGCTACAACCACGCTATAAATTACCGACGAGAAAAACAGTGTCTACGAAGTACTTAGATTTGATTCACAGCGATATGCAAAAAAACTTTAATAATGAATTTGCTGCAGTGAACCAACTTCATCTTCAATGTGATGGATGGAGTAGCGGACAAAATGAGGGAATCATAAATTTTCTTGTGGCAAAACCGGAACCTGTGCTCATAAAAAGCCTAGACACTAAGGATAACCGTCACACGGGCGAATACATATCTGAAGAGATATTAAAGATAATGGCCGAGTATGGAGAACACAAATTCGTAGTTCTAGTGGGTGACAATGCCAAAAATATCCAAAGAGCATTCCAATTAGTGAAAAATAGACATCCTCACATTACATACATAAATTGTGCTGCTCACACATTAAACCTCTTGTGTCAAGACATACTCCAGATAAATGTTTTAAAGGCGTTTATTGGATTAGCTGTGGATTGTGTAAAAGCTATAAAAAGAAGCCAAGTTTTGACCACGTTGTTGTCTAGCATTACAAAAGAAAAAGCTGTTGGTGAAACATTGAAACTACCATGCAAAACCAGATGGGGTAGTCATCTTACTTGCATGAGGAGCTTAGAAAATACCAGATTACCACTTCAGACCTTGGCTGTGCATGAAAAATCTACAAGCTTGCGACCTGAAATTAAAATGACTTTGTTGGACGACGATTTCTGGAAAATGAACCAGCTGTGCATTTATACGATGGCGAAGGCGAAGATTGGGAAGAAATTGAAGAAGCTTCAAACCACAGTGGCCAGTCCACTGATATCGAATTAACAGATCGTAATAGCCTTAGCACCAATGAGAGTGAATGACGTTTAATAGTTAAGTGACCACCTGATGATTATTTGTATAATTGATTTAATTTTTGTTAAGATTTTAAAAATTTGTGATACCTAAGTATTTTTTGTAATGTTCATTTGTGGTAGGTTTAATTGTGACTGATTAGGATTACTACAAATTATGTTGATTAGATTCATAAAACTACGAATTTTTTATTGTTTTAAATGATTATTTTTTACATATTATTTTTATCTACGAATATAAATAAGGTTATTTTTTGATGTTAATTTTTTTGTTTCTGAATTTAATACATATTTACTATGTTTTATGCAAATAAGAAATAAATGTAAATATTTTGTTGATTTTACAAATAATATACGTTTAATTTTGATAAACAGTTGTTTTTTTGTTACTTTAAGCACACGTTTTTCTATCCCAAGTTATAAAAAGTATCTACTCGTCCATTTGGGTAGATACGGATAAATACTGAGTAGATGGGTATTTACTGAGTATTTACTCAGTTGGTCAGAAAGGGTATATACTCGCGACCCATCTCTAGGAGCAGGGGATTACAGTGAGGTACAGTTGCCATGAGTTCCTCTTTGTAGTCATCTTGTTCGCTCAGATTTTTGTGATGGTGTTTACTGTTTAGTATACGTAAGTATGAATTTTATTATTTAATAAGCAGACAGGCAGTTAAAAATCGTATGTTACTTGAGATACGAGGCATGCAAACAGTAAATTTTTGCAACCTTGTAAGAGGAATGGGTGGTGCCTTCTCCTATACAAATGTATTCCCCTGCCAATCCGCTTGCCCAGCGTGGTGATTATGGGTATTTACCTCCTAATGCGTCTATACGCTTAGTTAATAGGAGAGGCCTACGTCCAGCAGTGGACTGAGATAGGCTGATGATATGTATTCCCCTGTTTCCTCCCTGAATATTGACATGTCGATAGCCAAGATCTATCGGATATATCTGCTAGACGTAGGCCTCTCCTATTAACTAAGCGTATAGACGCATTAGGAGGTAAATAGGTACCCATAATCACCACACTGGACAATACATTCGACGTAATGTATTCGCGTAGGTATTGGTGCGAGAGAGCCCGATAGAAAGTCACATTGTCAACCTATCTCAGTCCACAGCTGGACGTAGGCCTCTCCTATTAACTATGCGTTACCTTCACTATTTGTGGCTCGACATGCATTTGGCCGTTTCGTATGCATCCTATAACTGCGTTATTTTGGTATAGATAACGTAACAAAATGAGGTATTTGCCTAATGATAGTATTATTTGATTTAGTAGATAAGCAAGGTCACAGTGAAAATAATAACAACTATACTACGTACTGCCAAATGTTTCACAGAATTGACTAAAACCTGATTCAATATTTTGATGTTTTGATTAATGAATGTTTATTTCTACATCATTTAAGGTGGGTGACATTACCAACTCGACAGGTCGAACAACACTACCCGTGCAATCCCAGAATGTTTGTATTCAATACATTATTTTTATTATTTTATTTTTATCAAAAAAGTATAGGAATTTTCATCACACTTGCTGTCTAAGCGCGCCATTGCTTGCATGCGTAGCGGGAGTAATAGAAAAGTGAAATTCCCTGACTTTGACTTTGACTTTGAGTAATTAATAGAAATGTCAGTACATCATTTAATAACATTTTATCTTAAAATTTATTTTGTTGTCGGTAAGTGTGATGATAAACATTGTATGCTTTTATTGCATTCTAGATATCAAAATAAACAAAAATGATTATGAGACCTAATGTGAAATACCACCAAAAAAAAATTTTTTTTTCTCTTTTTTTTTAGACTTTTTGCATACTTTTTAACATTTCCAGTACTTTTTATCACAACAACAATTTGTTAAAATTATTTATTTTAATAATTTTTTTAGGCACAGGTTATTTCGTCAATTTTATTCCCATTTTTTGATTGCCAGCCAAAAGGTGTGGTAATATTAAAACACGTTGTGGTAGAATTGTAATTAAAAAGAAGTTTTATGACGAGTTACGTCGAAAAACTTATTTCGAAAAAAAGGTTGATTATCTCTGAAACCAAGCCGAATCCAGGAAATTATGTATCACATTAAAGACTCTAAATATGGTCAGGAATCGAGCATTAAAATCTTTTGGAATGCTCGCGAGCATTCTGTATGTGCCATACCTACTTAAACAAATGTGTTTATTTCTTTAGTGACCATCTTCTTGCTTTCTTATCTCATGACACATTGATCCCAGAGGAAACATGCGTACATCTTTTTTGTAGAGAATTTTATGTAGATTACTTATGTACTAGAACGTATTTTGCTACAAGCCACGGTTTACGAGTTATTTACGAAAAATTAAAAATAAGGACCTTTACACCCCGCTCCCCCCGTTAGCTCCACCCCTATCCACCAGTACTTTTAGTACGTGGTTTAAAACACCATTCCCTACAACTATGCCAAAATTCGCTTATACACGAGTTATTTCTCCCGATAGGCAACTTTTGGTCTTCCTTAGGTGGGCTATGATGTTCTTGTGCTTAATCGTTTGTCGTTGTTGCCGTCAAATTCCAACAAGTAGGTACCAAGTCTGAAAGTGACGCGTATAAACGGTAAACCACCTACTACACCCACGTACACCTACGGTAAGCCTCCTTACATTTTTTTGCAACCCCTTTCTAGCGTAAACTCTGCAATGAGGTCTATCCACCACAATTTTCATATTTATGCCTTCGACTGTACCTACCGCAGGTCAATTTTCGTTACTTTGGAGTTCTTGATTTGATTCTACATTGTATAGATTCATCACTGTTTTCAGTTTTTCCTAAGCAAGATTAAAATACAAAGGGGATTGGGTATTTTTGTATGGACTAGTGGCGTCATTTTTTTTTCAGCGGCCATCGTTTATGTTACTACTATTTTGTAGTGCTACCTTAGACTAGCTTATTTACAAAATAAGTTTTGCCGTAAGTAATATCGGAGCCAAGATATGGCCCTTCAAACAATGTTATTGGACCAGTGAATATACGTAACTAAGACAGGTTTAAGAGACTACAAGCTTATTTAACTCGATAATACTACTAACAAAGATACAAGGATATTGCCCTTAAAGTATAATAGTTAATTTAACCGACTTAAAAAAAGAAGATCTTTGGTATACGAAAATGCAACTGTATTTTCTTATGCGATTTCTATGCTGTCTGTTTAGTGAACGTTAAAAATGTTGCAAAATGGTTTCAATAGACGGTTCACCCTCTGACTACACCATAAGGAAACACAAGTGTGATGCACACATGCAAAATGCTTTGACATATTTCCAAGTAGGAAATGTACATAATAACATTTTCTGTCTCGTCGTAAACTTCATTCTCAATATTATCTATCTCTTAAGCGAATCACTCTCTCTAAAAACTGTGCCGGGGGATCAAGATGTTCTTGATACCTAGGTACCCCATCCCAAGAACCATATAATTGACATAAAGGTGCATGCAGACCAAAAGAGCATTCGCTGTTCTATCCCCCGTTCTACGAAATCAACCAATCAAGTTTTGTGTAACGATCGAATTTCGTAGAGTGGGGGGTTAGAATAGCGAATGCTCTTTTGGTTTGAACGCACCTTTAAGGTGCATCTAGACCAAACGAGCATTCGCTATTCTATCCCCGACTCTACGAAATTCGTTCGTTACATAAAACGTGATTTGTCGAAATTCGTTGATTTCGTAGAGTAGGGGATAGAATAGCGAATGCTCGTTTGGTCTGAATGCACCTTTCAAATCTAACCAGGTGAACAAACTTATTAAAAAAAAAAAAAACGTTCCAATGTCAAAAATAAAACAGATACTACTATTAAAGATCCTACTTTAAATAAAAAACATCTTATGAAAACATGTAAATTTATTTCCAGGAATCTCGTTAACAAAGGGAGGTAAACCTTTTGAGTGGATCATCTTACAAATCCGATTATTTGGGGATTCAAATGCTAATGACGAAGGATAGCATTAGACATTATTTAAAGCAGATCGCATGAAAAATATTTCATTTTATGGAAATGATTTAACCATTTTAATCTGTTTCATCATTTCGATTGATTTGTACATGATTAATGATAAACATTATATGTAGGTGGGTGGATTTCAAAACTAGGAAAAAAGTTGCGTTTCGGTGTTTAAAAAAATATATTTTAGGTTTTTTACTTTGATTTTTATTCTTTTCGTTATTCAGTAGTTTTATCTTTAAGGCCCTTTGATCAAAATAATCGAAATCTAAATAGTTTCATTTTAATAAAATGTTTTATATGTCAAAAGTCATCACCATCTAACAAAAAAATCTGAACCTCCATATTTGCACTGAAAATTATCGCAAATCAAACGTACGATTGCGAATTTTACTTCAGTAATCGTTTTTAAATATTGTTGTTAAACGTTCAAAAAAATATGATAAAAATCCTTCATCGCGTAAGTACTATTTAAAATATTTAAAAGTTTAACACCAAAAATTCATCAACACCGTAAGCACACTGTCAAAGTTGAGGTAGTTTTGTACTCGTGCGTCTAAATATACCGGGTGTACCCACGTCCGCCTCCTCAATTCAGGTGAAACAGCGGAACCGAGTACACGTTTGTCTTTGCGGGCTCAAACCAAAAAAAATCATAAAAAAGTGACTGCAATAAGTGATTAACACGCTGTGGCGTCATAACCATCCACGAGTGGTTTACAGTAAGTAATTGAATAATATTTAAACTAATTACTTGGGAATACGTAACCTTAAAGGAACTTACTAGTGAGGCGTTGAAGTTGCTTTAAGTATTAGTGTTCTAAAATAATCTAGGATTTTGTGTGAAATCGTCAACACCGAGCGTGTCAACACCGGTACTGAAGCAATGGATGGTTATGATCCTGTATGTATGGAGTTGACAATTTTTGTAAATTGGTCCATAATTTTTGGTTTTTCTTGTAGTAGCAAGTGCCATTAAATGTTCAGCGGTAGAGAAAAGTCTGAGAAGGGAAGGAGTCAACAAGACAATAGCGCTATGGATAGGGAAATTGCTCAAGTGTAGATCTATAAAGGCGACACTGACACTTTCTTTCTTTCTTTCTAAAAGAGGTTTCCCACAGGGTGGACTTGTACTCATTAGTGAAGAAAATAAGGGGGGCCTATATATGCAAGCTTACTCCGATGACGGAGTGCTATATAGTCGAACGTGGACCGGTACTAAGCACCATAAGGGACATAATGGCCAGTAGTATCCAAAAAGTGCTGGAATGGTGCAGAGAGAGAGACTGGATTTAAATCCATCAAAAACGAAGCTCGTGTTATTCACTAATAAAAGGAAGACAGAAGAGATGAGGCCCATAAGGGTACATGACAAGGAGCTGGAGTTGGTAAACGAGCAAAAGTATCTGGGGGTGACTCTGGGTAGCACGCTCAGGTACAAAACTCATGTAAAAGAACAAACGGCGAAAGCCATAAGAACACTGTATCAATACAAAAGAGCGGTGTGAAGGAAATGGGGGTTAAAGTCGAGGATATTGGAGTGGATTTCCAAGGCGATAATACTTCTCGAGTACTATATGGAGCGGTGGTCTGGTGGCACAGAGCACATATTAAGAAATATCAGAGGTACCTAGCAAATGTGCAGAGGCAACCCGACAACCCGACACACGCCTTAGAGGTAGTACTAGGTATAAAGGCGCTACATATAGAAGCGGAAAAGAGGGCCATGGAACAGTGGTACCGAATGAAGGCATACAAGGAATGGAGAGGAAGTTGCGTACACAAGCGACACGAACTAATACAAGATAGGGTACTGTCTAAAATGGAAATGATGGTAACTCACAATGACCTCATAAAGAGGAAGAAGATATTCGATAAGAAATATAGAGGACATATTGGGGAGAGGGACAACTGGAAGGTAAACGTCGCACATCCGACGTTGATATGCTTCACTGACGGTTCGATAAGAAGCTCCACAGGTCTAGCTGGAGCAGGCATACCTACTATATAGTTATCCCGAAATTGGGGGAAAACGTATCTGTCCCACTTGGTAGGTATACGAGTGTGTTTCAGGCAGAAATTTGTGCCATACTACGGTGTGTAAGGCTCATAAAGGAGCAAGTGCAGCAGACGAGAGCCGTGGTCATATACACGGATAGTCAGGCAGCAGTGAAGACGCTAAAGAAGCCAGCGACAAAATCTTCTTTGGTACAGGAATGTAAGGAGACAGGAACTAAACTCGCTTGGAAGTTTGGAATAAACTACAAACATTCAAAGGCGCTTTGAAAATACATTGTTGATTTGACTGAAAATTGGTTGATTTAATACCCTTATGAATCTTATGATATAGTAAATCGTCATTACCATACACATAGTATCATCGCCATCCATTAAAAAATCATAACCATGGCATGGTCGTCATCACCATCTCGTGTAAAATATTTTTGTTGCCTATAATTTCGAAATTATGCATCAAATTAGTGTGGAATCATAACAAGATACTCTAATAAATATAACTTAACAATTCTAGATACATATTTATGCATTTAATTAATAAAATAAAAAAAAGAAAATTTTTTATGGTGAAAATTTTCTTGATGAAATCCACCCAGGTACTCGTAAGTCATATTGTTATCATTTTTTCTAGTGTCAAATGAATCGAAAATTTTGAAAAAGAATTTAACGATTTAATTCCTACCAAATGTATCAATACATAATTAAGTGATTATGGGGCCTTTTTTACGCGCTAGTGCGAAAAATGTTTAATTTTTTGTCAGGTAGAAATTAAGGGGGGGGGGGGGGCAACTGGACTGAATAGAATTTCGATATTTTATGTTCAGTACCTATGAATCAGCAATGGGTGCATTGGGGTCCCACTAACATCTTCGGGGCCCAAGCCAACCTCACCTGCCAGTGGTGCACCTGCCGATCGACGGACGAGGCTCTGGCGCTGGTTTTCCCCCTCCGGGGGTTGGGGGGTCAGACGGCAGTCGCTCCCGCAAAAACCGAAATTCGCCAATTCAATTTATGGTTTGGACTAGAGAAAGACTGGCTAGGGATAGGGCGCCGCCGCAAAACGGCGCGCAAGAGCTTCGCCCGACTCTTGTGCCAAGTGGACAAGGGCTACCGTGTCGAGGGTGGGCACGGTTAAAGACGCAAGCCCCAGCCCGTAACATCCGCTTCGCAACTTGGAACATTGGCACGCTAACTGGACGCGGAAGGGAGCTGGCCGAGGTACTCTTCAGGCGGAGGGTGGCAGTGGCGTTCCTGCAGGAGACTCGGTGGAAAGGCAGCAGATCCCGACTCATTGGGAATGGCTACAAGCTGATCTACACCGGTGCACCTGGTGGGGAGAACGGGGTAGCTGTGGTGCTAGCCGAGGAGTTTCACAATGATGTCTTGGAGGTGAAACGCTACAGTGACCGGCTTATGGCCGTAAGTGTGCTTATTGAGGGGTGTGTGACCCACTTGATAAGTGCCTACGCGCCTCAGGTCGGTTGCAGCGACACTGATAAGGCGGCATTTTGGAACCGCCTCGGCGACGTGCTAAAGGCTGTCCCGTTGTCACAGGGAATCATTGTGGGTGGTGACCTGAACGGTCATGTGGGTGAAGAGTGCGAGGAGTTTGAGCGGGTTCACGGTGGTTTTGGGTATGGTAGTCGCAACGACGAGGGGGGAGAAATTCTCAGGACTTGTGCAGCTGCCGACCTGGCCATCGTGAACACGTTTTTCAAAAAGAAATCCGAACATCTTATCACCTACAAGAGCGGGGGGAAAGCGACCCAAATTGATTTCCTACTCACTAGGAGACACCATATCAGTCGTGTGGCCAACTGCAAGGTCATACCAGGTGAGAGTCTCACCGCCCAGCACCGTCTCCTTGTCATGGACCTCTGTGTAAAGCCCAAAGCTAAGCGCGCAGAACACTGTAGACGCCAGATTCGGTGGTGGCTGCTAGATGAAGCCAAATCTCAGACGTTCGCCACGGCTACCGTTCACAAGTGTGTCGGTGCCGATGTTGAATCAGTCCAAAAACACTGGGACCAGATTCAGGCAGCCATCACTGGGGCGGGTAGGGCAGTGCTTGGCGTGAGCAAGGGCGGACGCAAGTGTGACAGGGAGACGTGGTGGTGGAGCGACACGGTCCAGAGGGAGGTTAGGGTGAAGAAAGCCCTCTTTAAAAAGTGGCAAGCGTCCAGATCTTCTGAAGATCGCGACGCGTACAGGGCCGCGAAACGTGCCGCAAAGCGAGCTGTAGCCAGAGCCAGACGAGACCACCTACAACCGCTTTATGATAGGTTGGAATCGTCTGAGGGGCAGAAGTTCGTGTATAAGTTGGCACGTTCAAGGGTCAAAGCGGCACAAGACATCACTAAGTGCCGCTGCGTAAAAGACCATCGCGGCAACCTGTTATGCGAGGACCTCGCGGTGAAGGAGAGATGGCGCTCGTACTTCCACGAGCTACTGAATAAGCAGCATAAAGAGGTGCAGCCACCAGTCCTCCCTCTGAATCAAGGACTAGTGCCACCGGTAACGCCTGAGGAAGTCCTTAGTGCTCTTCGCCGCATGAAGAATCGAAAGGCTGTCGGATCCGATGGAGTCCCTATCGAGGCCTGGAAGGCGCTGGGGCCTCATGGTGTGGGCATCCTAACTAACCTTTTTAACCGGATACTCCTCACTGGCAAAATCCCGAGCCAATGGAGACTGAGTATTATTACTCCAGTCTTCAAAGGCAAGGGATCGGTGCAGGAGTGCGGTAACTACCGCGGTATAAAGGTCATGTCCCACACCATGAAGCTTCTTGAACGGATAGTCGACTCCCGGATCCGGCAGGAGTGTACTGTCTCGGAGTGTCAATATGGTTTTCGCCCCGGTCATGGGACCATGGACCCTGTTTTTGCCCTAAGGATCGTCATGGGGAAATACAGGACGAAGAATACGCCTCTGCATTGTTTATTCTTGGACATGCAAAAGGCCTTCGACTGTGTTCCTCGCGTGATGATCTGGTGGGCACTGCGGTCCAAAGGGGTGCCAGAAACCTATATTGATATTATTCGGGACATGTATCACGATTCCGACTCTGTGGTTCGGACTGCTGTTGGCGACACGAAACCCTTCCCGATCACCGTCGGGGTACACCAGGGTTCCGTCCTTAGTCCGTTTCTGTTCAGCGTGATACTGGACGTACTGTCCGTAGACATCCGGAATAACGTGCATGAGCAACCCCCGTGGCTGCTCATGTACGCCGATGATATCGCGCTGGTAGATTCGGACAGAGGACGGTTGGTGAGACGCGTGAACGATTGGAAGGGGTCGCTTGAGAACGGCGGTCTGAAGCTAAATGTGGCGAAGACTGAGTACCTGACCTGCAATACAGAGGATCCCACATCCGTCCGCATAGGCGAAGATGAGGTCGAGCGGACGGACCAGTTTAGATACCTGGGATCTGTACTTCACGCGTCCGGGGAAATCGATTACGACGTCAAAGCCCGTATTGCAGCCGCCTGGGCTAAGTGGCGTGAGGTGACTGGTGTCATTTGTGACCCTAAAATGCCGGTTAAGCTGAAAGGACAGGTCTATAAATCCATCATTAGGCCTGTCCTCTTGTATGGCAGCGAAGCGTGGCCTGTGCTTGAGCGACACAAGCAGGAGCTGCGTGTCACGGAGATGAACATGCTGCGGTGGATGTGTGGCGTTACGCGGAAAGACCGCATTAGGAACTCCCGCATCCGCGGCAGCCTTCATGTCCGTGACATAGCAGATAAGCTGCAAGAGTGTCGTTTGCGCTGGTACGGCCACGTTTTACGACGACCGGCTAACTACGTGGGGAACAAATGTCTTGCCATGCCGCCGCCGCCAGGACCCGGTAGAAGGGGTAGACCCAAGAAGGGCTGGCTTGACGTCGTACGGGATGACATGCGTGCCAATGGTCTCACACAAAAGGATGCGGAAGACCGTGCGAAGTGGAGGAGGAAGAGCCGGAAAGCGGACCCCGGGCTTCGAGGCGCAGGCCCCGAACGCAACCGGGAACTACGCTAGGATGATGATGACCTATGAATCAGCAATGCTATTCTCTTATTCACACATTCGACGTTCGTCAACGAGCTCGACGTCGGGACAGCCTTGTCTAAATCCTAGCTGCAGTGTTATTCACTAAGGAAACCGCCTTGCTGTCAGCGCTGTGTCAGCGCTGCGGCAGCGTCGAGCCTAAAGTGCTCGGCGACGAATGCGGCGTGCGACGCTGACAGCAAGGCGGTTTCCTTAGTGAATAACACTGACTGCTGTTTGGATCTCATGCTTACGTAGCACCGCCTACGCCTGGTGGCAGAAATGATATCAAAAACACTCATTATACACAATAAACTGGTGCAAACTAGTGTAAATTCTAAGTTCGCTTGTTTTATTACGTGTTAAATGGCCTCTCATTATGTACAAGTTGCATAAGCTTATAAAGTTTCCATTGTATTTCCTCGGGTCAAAAATAACCCTTAATTGCATGACCTTGACAAAGATTTATTCAAATTTGAATTCTGACATGTCGTCATTAGAGTCAAAAATACATGATGGATATTTTCATCACTATGTAAGTAAGGGTTAATACGTATATAGGTACCCTGGTAATGACCCTGTTACCTACAACTTCTGAGATCCATATACGAGTAGACAGTTGAGTAACTAAGTTACAGACGCTATTTTGAGAGTTCCGGGGCAGAAACTATAGGTAATAGTGTACACAAATGTTGCTCCACCCTGCTCGGCTAGTCTGTGACGTCACTGGTGGTCTCAAGTATGTCAATATTAAGGAGGTAGCTATACATTGCCATTGCGTAGGAACAGCACAATTTTCAGTTTGTATCTCGCTAGTATGCGGCGTAAAGAAATGGAGCAGAAAACTTAACTTGGTGGAGAAATATATTGTGGGGCATTGAAGTTCAGTTCAATTTATGGATATGAAAGTTTTGTATGTTTATCATAAGTATTTGTTATTCCCTTTATTTAACTTTTCTCTTAGGCTAGGTATTTTATAAAATTAATATGAAATTAAAATACAATACAACATACAGAATTTAAACACTTTATAAAATACCTAACCTAGGTAAGGGTGCTGCCGGCAACGGAGAGCGCCCAAGCTGTCGAAGGAGGTCGCAGAGATAGACGAACCAACGGACTACCCGCGCCGTGTCCAGTGGCCTATTTCACCATAATTACAAGTGTGACAATTGTAAAATATCACTGTTACTGACGTCACAGGCCTCCGTAGGCTACAGCTACCGCTTACTATCACACGGTCCATGTGCTTGTTTGCCACCAACATAAAATTATTACTAATAACGTTATTAAATCGTTAATAAACTACTTTTTATTTTCCGTAACCCGTGGCAATTGTCGCAAGGTTTAGTACAATTCTCATTCAATCTTGACATGAGGTTCGGCATATGTCGGAATTTCGCTACAATTGTCGTGTTTTTTGTGACAATTGTAATTTTGCTTCGAAAAAAGTAGTTATTTACTGCTGATTTATTAAAGTTCCTGCATTACACTTTATGTTGGTGGCAAACAAACGTACGGCCCTTCCAATGGTGAGCGGTAACTGTAGCCTATAGACGCCCCAAATTGGAGAAACAGTAAATTTACAATTGTAGCACTTGTCAATGTGGTGAAATTGGGGCCAGGACTTATAATAATTATTATAATGCTTGTTTTACTTATGAAGTGTCACCAACAATAAAAGTGATCTGATAATTAAATTCAACTACAGAGTTGAATTTAAAATTTCGTGAGACATTATAACTTTAAATATGAACGTTAAACTCACAATGATGTATTTAGTCACTACGCGCGACATGTTTCTGATAGCCTAGCCTAAGTCTCTATTATCAAGCTCTCAGCCGGCGTTCACGCCTCGCGATTCGCTAGTGTGGCGCGTACTGCTATGCTATTCTCTTATTCACACGTTCGACGCTGCGTTCGTCAACGAGCTCGACGTCGAGACAGCCTTGTCTAAAATCCTAGCTGTTTTATTTGACATTAGGAATCGAGGCTGTGAGCGAGGTTGTGGGCGAGTTCGTCGCTGTTTTTCGTTAGAGAATACGAAGCTCGTACATTAAACGTCCAACTCTCGACGCAGTGTAGTTCCAGCTCACGCCGCATTCGTCGCCGAGCACTAGTGTCGTTTAAAGTACATTAGTGAATACCATTTTTAGGCTCGACGCTGCCGCAGCGCTGGCACAGCGTTAACCATTTAACTATATTTGGACTGATATATCTAAAGTTCTAAAGGTCATAGACACTTCGTGGCCTTAGCACGTAACCGTAGTAGAATTACATTGAAATATATTATAATACCACAGGATATCTGGACAAGCAAGTCGTTTCAATGAATCTCCATTGTGTGCTAGATAAGGAACATAACGCTCACAATAGTGTTATGTGATCTTTTACCCGTTTTAGTTCAGAGCATTTACAGGTGTATAAATATTTTATTCGGATTTCTCGGGCTTAGTTCAAATTCTACGTTCTAACTTTGATTATGAAATTTAAATTTCACATACTTTTTCACTATAAGTAGGTATTTTCATCCATTCGATGAGTACAATAAGCACCAAATCAAAAACGTCAGACCCCGACATGGTGCCAACCATCTAATAGTGTTATACCCGATCGATTAATAAAAAAAAATTAAAGTGGGGGCTCGTTTTTTGAAGATACCTATCAAGGAATATACCATTAAACAAAAAAAAAAACCAGTCGAATTGAGAACCTCTTCTTTTTTTAAAGTCGGTTAAAATATATACTGACAGGATTCTGACAATGACTACTACAAAACGAATGCCGGATTTGATGCCATTTGATACTGGGGCCGAGTGGGGCCTTTATTTGAATATACTTAGGTAGTTTCTTGTGAAATGTACCTACTCAAAATCACGAGCCGATTTGATTTTAATAGAAAAAAAAACATACATTTCGATCAGATCTTCCACTTCGTTACCGGCACAGAAAATGTATGCAATATGGTAAACTGAATGGAAAAAATCTTGGGTCACCTTTTCTCCTACTAGGATCGAAAGAGTTCGAGATTCTGATTAGGTAGTAATCACACAAAAAAATCCAAATAAAAAAAAAATCGTGACTATATCGACGTATCATACCAATGTACAAATCTGTTATCTAGACTTAACTTGACTTTGACTAGAGGGATTGAGTTTATAGTTATGTTCTTAATTCGATATTAGTTACTTACACTGACGGAGGCATTTAGCAACCTGAAACATACGCTGAGTTTTGTGGAGGAGCTTGGATGGTTGGAATAGGGCTACCTCGCTATCACGCAAAAAAGGCACGATGGTTGTCGAGTTGCGGAAAAAGCCCAGTAAAATGAACTAAAACTAATTAAGTATCAATGAACTCATAGCTAGGATCTTTTTTTCGGGACTCGTGGTTGTCTCCGTAGTGAAAGTTGCTCGGCGTGACCGTCCCTAGTACAGTATTCACTCCTACTCATGACCGAAAATTACCCGGTATAGTAGTTACGAGTATATACTTTGTCTAGCAAGTAGCAACCGCAGTCAGTAAAAAATACGGCAAATTCTAGTTGTCTATAGGACGCCAAGTCTTTGCACCTACGTTTTTTTGAATTTGCCGCCATTTTCTACTGACAGCAGTTGCTAGACAGAGTATAGTCGTTTTATTAAAAACAATTTTAAGTAAAACCTCTGCAATAATATATTCACGAATCATGATAAGTGATTTGTTTTAATTGCCTACATATCATTCGAGTACTATCAGCATCCGGAATAAAGTAGGTAAATAGTAGTATTGTTCATAATTTTTACGAACAAAATTAAATAAATATTATGCATTTCGCCATTTCAACAAAAAGCGGAATGACGATTTCCGAATTCAAATGTTTTCTTTTTATATCATTTTCTTTTACATTATTTTTTTATGTAGGTACGTGAAAACTTATATTTGAAGTTAAATAAACACGTTGCGTAGTTGCACACGTGTGTATTATACAATTGTCAGAAATGTTTATTTTTAGGCTTTCAAACTTAAACTAACTTTTAAAGAAATGGATGGCAAGGAATCATGGAGTAAGGATAAGCGAATCGCTCCAATCAATTAATCCGCAAAACGGTTCAATATCCGCAAAGGTCACATTTAAATAATTATCAGCTGATATAACGACAAACCGACTGCATTCGAGAAACCAACACTTACCGATGTTTCCGATTTCACAACTAAATTACTTCGACTACACTGTTTTTGCGTCCCATCACTATGCGCTGTTTTGTTTTTTGTTTTTTTTTTGGCGGTTGTACGCGCGTGGTTTGGCCAGTGCTCGGCGGGAAACTGCCAGAGGAGCGCTAGTGTCGCGCTATACGCCCTCCGTGCAAGGTTCGATGCGCGGCAGAAGGCTGTAACTCTGAAAATCGCGTAAGGCTGTAAACATATAAATATTGAAATCTTTTTAGAGTTCCGTTAGGCAATATGCAACTCTTTTAGTTTTGCCCATATTTAGGCATTTTATAAATTATGTGGTAATTGAAATTCGGGACACAGACATGTTTTGAAATTAATAAATGTTTTGAGGATAAATAGACCTACATGTCATGTAAGTAAAATATAGTTTTACGAGTTACGTTACGTCTGATTACGGCACATATATCAATGTAATACCTACGAGTATATGGTCCTTTGAAAATGGTAGCGATGTTTTTATTACTAATTCCGCCTCTTATATTAAAATTTGAATTGTATGCTTCATGTAATGGCGTCCTTCATAACTCAGTAGGTAGATAGTGGCCTACTTGCAAAATTTGATTAACAATTTAGGAAAATAATTTTCCTATATTCAAATTTAAGAATTCAAGTGTAGGTTCACATTGCATTGTTCTATATAATTTATTCCACTATCCACACATTTTCCTCTTGTACGTATTAATCCTTTCTATAAACTCTGGTAATATAAAAACTTCTGGTCCACTCGTGCAGGCATTATTTGGTAAAATGTCAACCTCCTCATTCCCTTTTAACCCTATATGATACGGAACCCATTGTTATTTCAACAGTCATATCATCGGGCGATGAGTGCAGTTTACCCAACACGGAATAAGCTAAACCTCCTACTTAAAAATGTAAAATCTCAACCCAGGATAACTTATTTTATTACTAAAAAATCTGACCAAAACGTACTTATTACAGTTTTTCACGCGGGCGCTGCAAACCTTGAAGAGCTTTTGCTCTCAACCACTTTGAAGAACTGCAGATTTTACTTTAGCTAAGAAGGTAATGAGATTAATAAAAAAACAGCCAAGAGCGTGTCAGGGCATGCCCAGTGTAAGTTCATCAGTTTTTATTATTTTATTCATAGATTTCAGTGACATTATTTGTTATATTATTTACTGACATACAACTTAATATAATAACTAAAAGAAAACGCAAGATATGGCACCTACCAAGAGCAAAGTTACTGCAAACGCAGCGGCGGTTAACAGGTTGGTGGAAAACATCTCAAATTTAAACAAGGAAATCATAAACATGAAAGAAGAGCTAGAATGTTGTCATAAAACCATCCGCGAGCAACAGAAGCTACTTACTTGCCAAAATGTAAGTATCCAGATGATCCTGAGGGCTATAACTGGCACTAACAACACAGCACTCCCTGGCTCACAAAACGTTTCACTAAATGAGTCCGGCCCTCAAGGAATGATATTCCTAGACCAAGCCCCTGTTACTCCGTTGCTGTCTGCAGTCCAACAGGCCCCAGTGGCATCCACCTCAGAGCACCGCCGTACAAGACTGCGTCGCAAGGCCATCTCAACAACGGCAGCCGGCTCTTCAGACAATTCTAAGGCGTTGTCGACTCAACCTGTGCCCCCGCGGTGCCCCCCAGCAGGAGCGCATACGGCCGACCAAGCACCACCGGCCGCCGTACCACCATCAGCAGCATCATCCCCCATCAATCTGAAGCCTGCGTCTACCGAAATAGGTCTTCGTGCTGCTGGTCCCCGTGTAGTGAGTCTTCACGTTTTCAACCTCAGTGAGGACACTACTTCTGCCGATGTCATTCGGCATGTCCAGGCTCGAATGAGTATACCGGCACCCGTATGTGAGCAGCTGGTCGTCACCCGTGGGAAGTATGCTTCTTTCCGCCTGGATGTGCCGGCTGACAAGCAAAGGATCACCAGAGACTCCAAAAATTGGCCGGCGGGAGTGTCTGTCCGCTTATTTAATACCGTGCAGTCAAAAAACATATCCACAAAGAATGCAATAATAAAGATTATATAACTTCCCCCAAGTTCATTATTATTCACCAAAATGTTAGGTCACTGTGTGGTAAAACTGGATTACTAGATTTATTAACTAATAAGGAACAACCGCATGTTTTAGGATTAAGTGAGATTTGGTGTCGAAAAAACGAAATTGCACGGATAAGGTTATGTGGGTATTCGTTAGCAAATCACTACTGCCGCACGCGCATAGCGCATGGGAGTACCGCGATATATGTAAAGGAAGGTATAGAATATCGACAGCGTAATGACCTACTTACCTTCGCCGTGCAGTATCATTTTGAGTTCTCGGCAATAGAAGTTATTCAATGTATGTTGATCATTATTGTATTATATAGAACCGGTAATGGTAACTTTGACATTTATATTGAAAATTTAGAATTATTATTAAGAAAGCTAGCTGACGAAAACAAAAGGTTTCTCATTATTGGCGACCACAATGTGGATTTTTTATCAAATTCAAGTCTAAAACGACGCATTATTGATGTACTGCGAACCTATGGGTGTCGTAACGCTGTAACGTTCCCGACCCGCGAGACTGCAGACTGTGCAACGTCCATTGACTGCGGGCTATCAAACATTTCTATGGACACTCTGACTGTGACACCGTTAGTTACGGCGATAAGTGACCATAACGCCCAAAGGTTTGAACTCCGGTAAAAAACGGTTTGAGCAACGCGACAGTTGAACGCCGCTTTTTTACCGCGAATTCGTTTCATTTATTTTACGCTGACATTGATAATTATGATTTTAATTTTATTTATAGTGACTTTGACATAAATTATAAATTCAATAAACTTTTTAATATTCTGACATACTATATCGATATTCATTTTCCATTTCGTAAGTTTAAGTGTAAAAATAATAAGACAGTACCTTGGTTAAGTGACGATCTGGCAGAGTTAATTCGTAAACACGACGACCTTCACGAAATAAGACGCCAATATCCTAACAACCCAATATTGACCGATTGTATTGAACACTATTCTTCCCTTATTAAGTCTAGAACGTTGCAAGCCCGCCGAAACCACACTGAGAGTAGGCTAACATCTAGTACAAATAAAGTAAAAGAAGTTTGGAAAATTATTAATGAGGAGGTAGGTACGAAGGATAAATCGACGGGTATTGGCCTCCGTGATCCTATCACCAAATCGGAAGTAAAAAGTAGCAATTTGCCGAATACCTTCAATGCACATTTCTTGGGAGTAGGGTCAAGACACGCTATACAGACTGATTTATCGAAGTCCACTCAGTACCTAGATATACACATGACCATGAGTAATACAGACGTAGCCACATTTAACCTGCCCATCGTCACTAGGGATCTCTTAGATAAAACGTTGCAGTTAGTGTTAAATAAACGTGATACCGTCGATGCTTTTGACATTTCGCCAAAAATTATTCTTTGTGTGTGGCCGATTATTGGCGACATACTTGTCGTCCTTGTAAATACTATGTTTGAGACTGGAATATATCCCGATGTATTAAAAAATACAAGGGTGTGTCCAGTTTACAAGGGGAAGGGCGACAGGTATGACGTGAATAACTATAGGCCTATTACAATAGTACCCACTATTTCAAAAATGATTGAATCTATCTTATCGTCTCACCTTATGACTCATCTAGAATCAAATAACCTAATAACAGAAAACCAATTCGCGTACCGACAGAAAAAGTCCACTACTACCGCAGCACACAGGATATTCGATTGTATCATGACAGGGTTAGACGATAAGAATAAGATGGCGGGAATATTGTGCGATCTGTCAAAGGCTTTTGACGTTATTGATCACACACTGCTACTTAATAAACTAAAGTCTTATGGAGTCTATAACAATGCCCACCAACTGCTTACATCTTTCTTGTCAGGCCGCAAACAAGTCGTGAAAATACTCGCTGACGGCAAGCCACTACAATCTGACGCAGGAACGATAAATGTTGGCATTCCTCAAGGATCATCTCTTGGGAATACGCTATTTTTATTGTTTATGAACGATTTGCCGTCGAACGTTGTAGCTGGCTTGTCTGTATTGTTTGCGGATGACACAACTGTTTTAGTTAGCGCCAAGACTTATGATCAGCTAAGCTTGAACATTAACGAGGCCTGTAAGCAACTGCAAGCCTGGTTCTCGGCCAATGGACTGTTGTTAAATTACACAAAATCAAATATTATGGTTTTCTCTGGTCGAGGAGTTTCTCTGCCGCCGTGCATGGCCGCCTGCCCAATGCCATTGTGCCAAGAAGGTAAGTTTCTCGGGTTCCAAATTGACTCAAACCTAAATTGGAAGCGCCATGTAGACTACCTTTGTGATCGGCTGGGTGGTGCCGTCTTTGCGTTGCGAAAACTAAAGCCACTTATATCACCGGAAGCCTTAAAGCAGGTGTACTTTGCCCATTTTCATTCTATAATGTCATATGGCTCGTTGCTTTGGGGCAACTCGACGGATGCAAACAGAGTATTGCTCATGCAGAAACGTGCAATACGCACACTTGCAGGAGTAAAGCATAGGCATCCATGCAGGGAACTGTTCATTTCGCAGCGCATATTGACGCACTACTCACAACACCTGTTTGATATTTTGATGTATGTTAGAATTAACATACATCAATTTGCACGCGTTTATTGTCCTAAAAAACAACTCAGGGCTACAGGTCGTTTAAGAACCGTACCCCGGCGCATGGCGCTTTCAAGAAAAAACCCACGCGTCATCGGTCCCACTTATTACGAACACTTACCTGCTGAAATTAGAGATGAGCCATGTGATGAAACATTTAGGCGTCAGCTGAAGAACCTTTTGTTGGATAACCCTCTGTACTCCATAAATGAGTACATGGAATTAAAATTGTAATTACTCAACCAATTGTATTTAGAGACGATCCTAATTAGGTGACATTAATAAACTTGAATTATTTGATTATATCACTATTCTTAAAAACTATATTATGATATTGTATACACTTAATGAATTTTTAATGTTTCCCTTTTTATTGTTTTATTTAATGTTATTTAAATTTATTAATGGCTATGACGATCCTTCTGGGAGAAACACTATGAATTATGTTGACATTTAATGTAAGTTATTTTAAGTTCAATGTATTTCTACTGTTTTCGACGATCATGATGAGAATTTGTATACTTTTGACATTAATGCAAGTGTATAATGTAATTTTCTTCGTGAAATAAATAAATCTAAATCTAAATCTAAATCTAAGGTTCCGTAGTTGTTCAAAAACGGCTGGCCGATTATGTTCAACATAGTTTTATTTGAAAGTTTTCTACATTAATATTTTTTTCATATGTTAGAGAGTTTTGATCAAATGTTAGAGGGGTTGGGTACACATTTTTTTATTCTAGAGCGGTTATCTCCAAAAATGTTGACTTTAGAAAAAACTTTTTTATTTTAATTTTTAAGATATTCAATAATACCCCACACTACCTACAGGGTTCAAGCGAAATATAAAAAACATTCCCACTTTACGAGTAGGGGAGATAAAAAAAAAAAACTTTTTTTCTATGTTTAATTCTACCACTTTTTCAGCGTGATTAATTTGTATAATCTGTACCAAATTGCAAATTTTATTACTAACGGCCACTTAACTATGCTACGGACAGACAGAGACACAGACGGACATGGCGAAACTAAAAGGGTTCCTAGTTTACTAGGTTCCTAACCCTAAAAATTGGTGGTATCAGGTAGCACTGCTTTATAGAAAAAGAAAGAAATTCTATATATAGTATTTTGGATATCGAACCTTGTTAGTCAAAAAACACATTAATTCCTATAATTATACAATTTATGCTACTATAGTGTCATAGTAAATTAATTGGCGATGTACCTACAATTTTACGCGATCGTAAGCGTATCAACACCTGCGGGCCAACCGCGAACTACTTTTCTTTGTCATTCTAATGACGTCTTCGTTGGAGTGACAGAGACAAATCCCCGAAATTTTCGAACTTCGTTGTTCGCAGACCTGCAACTTCACAGGAAACGCGGTGTCTATCCGTAATTAAATACCCAAGAGGATTCTCACTATTACGAAGCTGCGCGTGTAACGCGTGGCATATTAAATAGTCGTACTATCCTTACCATCGCTAGAGGTGTGGGCAAACTGTATTGACTACGTGTACTTTCTATCCCTTTCGTTCCAGGGTCATTTGCAGAAAAAGTGTACCTTTTAATGTCACGAAAATAAGTATGTACAGTACATTGAGATTTCTCAGTTTAGTTACTCCCATACTAAAGGTATGAAAAATTCTGTAACAAATTTGAGATTTTTTTAATCAGTTTCGTTACATTTCGTTTCATACATTTAGTATGGGTGTAACTAAATTTAGAAATTTACATACCTACTTATTTTCGTGACATTAGGGACAATTTTTTTTGTTTCATAGTTGAAAAGTACGCACGATGCCGAGTAAAATGATGTATCGATATATGTTCATGATCGCAAAAAAAAATAAAAGGTACACTTTTTCTGCAAATGACCCTCCAACCAATACGCGAGTATGAGCGGGTCGAATAAGGTTACTGATTGTCTCCTGTTCATTGCCGCCGCGATTTGGGCTCTACTTTTCACTTACAATCACAGGTGGAGTGGAGCCAATTTGATGTGCCAATAAAAAAAAAGAGGGCTACCATGATCTCTTAAATGCGATTCAGTTTAGTTAGGCTTGTCAGCTTTTGATAGTTATTCTATGAAACTCACACATCGCGATTTAGATTAGGTCCTATACTGAATACCATTAGTACCTAGATTGTGGTAGCCCTCCAGAAAATAAATTATGAAATGAAATTAAATAAAATTTATTTATGACAAACACGATGGACATATACACATTTACAAATAAGCACACAACAACAGCTTGCAACAAAAGGGTCACAACTCAGCATGTAGCTGGCTAGGCTAGCGCTGTTCTTCCGTTGTGACCCGCCAGGTACGTACGTAAATTAGGTACGCAAACGTTAAGAAGACGTCAAACTTTAAGACTTACAGGGTGCTTAGACAAGTTGCCATTCGCTAACGCTTAATTATCAATCGTAAACGAAAGGCTTGTCCTGTCTTTGTCACACTAATACGCAAGAGTGACAAAGAGAAAACTACGATACGCTACTAAGCGTTAGCGATTGACAACTTGGCTAAGCATCCAGGGCTGCAAACACCAAACAACTTAAATTTCGGGCATTTGTGTCCGTCACTCCAACTAAGTCCTTAGACATGAGACAGAAAAGCATGAAGTTTACCATTTTCGTAATGCGATTATGCATCGAACGGACCGTTTCTCAAAACCTTGTATGACAAGTGGAAGTCCTTATCTAGTTAATGATGGCAAAAAGAGAGTTCCATTTGCGGTCCCCAGCCCATGGTAAGGGTAAATGGTAGGTAGTTTTATATGTATACATATTATGTTGGTCTACTGAACTTGGCCTCTAGCACCCTTAACCTATTAAATGGAGGCCGATTGTAATCATAATTCTAATCTGTGGATTAGACTAGTTAATAATAATGGTACATAAGGGTGAAGGTAAATAAGGGTACGGTAACCTTGCGATTTAACTGCCAGATTAGGTTTTGTACCTAAAAGCTAGTATTTTAAGAGAAGACTACGAAATATAATAACTACATTCAAGAGCAAAACTTTCGGGTTAGGTGTATTTTTTTTTCACAGAATTTGCTAACATTCTGATATCAAATAGATTTTTAAAGACTACAAGATAGATTAAATATATTTAATTTTAGATTATTTTTGAATTCGTTTTTATCATGACATGCGTTTTTAAGTCAACAGCGTTATCTGACTTTAAAAATGAACAGTTGGGTCCTCAGTGAAACAGGCAGGCAACTGAAACACTTCATAGGCTTACTATGAAGAAATTTGCTCCTGGGAAAGGGGCACATAAGTACCTATGTTGCACTTACCCAACATGACTAAGTTTACAATTTTTTGAATTGGATTAGAAAATCATGGAAGTCATAAAACAATCAGATGTTACATACTTAGATACATGCTTAAACCAAGATGTTTGTAAACTTTGTAATATTTTCTGTGAGAAATTACAGATGATCCAAAAGTTTCGCTCTTGAGTGTTGTTATTTTCTACGAGAACCGTGCCTAGTATTCGTGGTAGCGTACAGGTTGGTATGTACAGCTGGGTCGCATTTTATAAGGTTACAATTTACAATTTTGCTCTTGCCTCTCTTTCTAGCCAATATGTGCGTGCGTAGAGAGGCAAACAGCGAAATTGTAAAATGTAACTTTATAAAACGAGATCCTGGTAGCGCACTGGTACCCTATAGCATACATTATTATGGCACACTAGAATTTGGGTTTACATTACCACTATTTTCGCTGACTATCGCACGTTTACTTTATGCTGCCACCAATTCACAATTTTCATGAAATCTTCCTATCTGAATAACTGTAGCGCGATCTAACGGTTCCACTATCACACCATTACCTTGACCTGAAGGCAACTGCTTCCTGAAAACGGGAAGCAACCGGACAGATTTCTCCAAGTTTCCGATAGATGGCGCCCTCAAATCAACTCTACAGCAAAGTTCGTACGCCGTGCCGAGATTTTGCGGGACTCGTATGTGTATAGTTTGTGCGTTAACCGTTGGAGGGCGTTAGGCTTTTATACTATTTTACTAAAACTTATACAGTATGTAAATCGCATAGGATTATTAGTGTTATGAAAAATAAAGAAGTTGTTAATTGACAGTTAAAGACCAGGTAATAAAATTTTGTAAACAGGACGATGTCAGCTTTTGAAATTACCGGGCAACGAGAGTTTAAGTAAAAGTAGGTAGGTAACTTGCTAATTGATTTAGCCGAATGATTTAGTATGGATACAATATTAACCTCCTCTTCCACGTTCATGGTCAAGTATTGGAATGTTTATTTGCTACTTGAATGGAACCTATCAGCCTGACCTCTTTTCTGCTGAAAACTTTAGAAAGGTTATGCGATAGACACCTGAGGGAGAGGGTATTAACTGGAAAACCACTGCATCCAAACCAACATGCCTATAGCCCAGGCAAATCTAAAGAATCGGCACTTCACGCAGTAGTAAGTAAAATCGAGGTAGCGATCAAAAACAGGTCTATGTGTCTTGGTACCTTCACAGACATCGAAGGAGAATTTGACAAGACCAAATTCACCAGCATTGCAGCAGCACTGGTAAGACATGGAGCGAATGCGGTAATGGCTAACTGGATAAACAACATGCTGAGTCAGAGAATAATCAAACTAGGCTCAGGCGAGGCACAAACTGCTCTAGTGGCGAAGGGATGCCCTCAAGGGGGTGTCCTCTCAACGCTTCTATGGAATCTCGTGGTGAACGACTTGATCGCCACACTTAACAACAATCACTACTACACAATAGGTTATGCAGATGATATAGTGATACTTACAAGCGGAAATCACACAAATACAGTATGTGATGTCACCCGCTCCGCGCTAGCTATCGTGGAACGCTGGTGCAACGAAAACGAACTCACTGTTAACCCCAAAAAGACAGAGCTAGTGATGTTCACCAACAAAAGAAACTTGAGCAACTTCTGCCTGCCCAAACTATTCAATACAGAGCTCCAACTATCAACCGAGGTAAAGTACCTGGGGGTTACGATAGACAGTAAGTTGAAATGAAGTAATCATCTCAACAATAAAATCGATAAAGCTACAGTCGCATTTTGGCAATGTCGCAGGATGGTAGGTAAAATTTGGGGACTTACACCCAAGATCATTCTGTGGCTTTACCATCAGGCAGTAATCCGACCAATAATAAGCTATGGTGCAATAGTATGGTGGCCACGGACCAGGCTATCCACCGTCGCTGACAAACTGCAACGACTCCAGAGGCTTGCCTGTATGGCAGCCACAGGCAGCATGAGGACCACTCCCACTGCGGCCCTGGAAGCCCTACTGAACCTACCGCCGCTACATCTCCACATACAACAGGAGGCGTTGGCGACAGCGTACGTCTCAAAAAGTCAAATCTCTGGAGACCGCCCCGGGTACCACACACCGAAATCCTCTACGAGGCTATAGGTAAGGAATCGCTCATAGAAGCGGTGACCGACAGGATACCCAGGCAGTTCGTGTTTGACAAGAAATACAAAATACAATTACACGAGGACCCCCACGAAGGTCTCAACCCAAAAGAGTTGCGGATCTTCACGGACGGGTCCAAAACAAGGTCAGGTACTGGCTTTGGAGTATTTTCGGAGGACCTAAACATACATATCTCTACACCATTAGGGGCCTACAACACTGTCTTCCAGACGGAATGTATGGGCATCATAATGGCAGCATACGCAATAATCTCAAGGAAGGTAATGGACTATCCCATCCGTATACTTTCTGACAGCAGATCAGTACTACAGGCCCTGCAGAGTTACACTATAACCTCAGGGCTAATCTACGAATGTCACAAAGCACTGTCGGAGGTATGTACGACCAATAGCATAACCCTACAGTGGATAAAAGGACACAGTAACTCGTGAGGAAATGATGCAGCTGACGTATTGGCAAGAGGAGGCTCAGAGGCGGAATCGATAGGACCAGAGCCGATTATACCACTGCCACACGCCTGGCTGCGAAGCACATTGCGACATAACACCAAGGTAAAACCCCAGAAGTATTGGTCAGACCTAGGTACTTGTAGGCAATCAAAAGAAGCCCTACCGACAATCAACTCCGGGTTGTCACGGAGGCTGAAACTGATGAAGAGGCCATAGCTCCGTCTCCTCACTGGAGCTATAACTGGCCACGCCTCACTAAACAAACACTTGTTTAATATAGGTGTTACAGACAGCCCCCTATGCAGAGCCTGCTTGGAGGAGGAAGAAACAGCCGCCCACGTCATTCTCGTGTGTCCAGGGGTGGCAGAATACCGGGCACAACACCTCGGATCCCCGAGGTCTCTCCCAGAAGTCGTCGGCAACATCAAGGGTCTGCTAGGCTTTCTGGTAGAGCTGGGTTGGCAAGAGTAGTGCCGACAACCCATCACGCAAAATAGGCGCAAAATTTTTGACGTCGAGTTGCGGAAATTTAGCCCGCGCAAACCTATATATTTGTTATAACCTACCTACCTATATACTTGAATGGAAAGGAAACTGCAAACCTAACCTTACAGGTATACATATAAAGCCGAATATTCAAGATATCATATTTTAAAGATACCAAAGTCTTGATAAAATGAGGTCTTCGTGGTTACTTGTTACTGCTACTACATATTTTGATGACTTGTTTAAATAATTGGTAACAAAAGAGGATTAAATAAAGTAGCGTTCAAAGTAACTTAATAGATAATTTAATTAAAAGTACGAAAAGTAGTCGCTTTTAAACTTCTCAGAAAAAAAACTCCGAATATGCACCCTTATTCCACTAACTAAAATTATGAAGTATAATAAGATTCCGTGCATAATATCGTGAGAAAATAAAGTTTCTTCTTAGTTAAATTACGAAAGCTATAATACTTCCGCTGAATACGAGTAGGTATTGTAAAGTTGTTGGCACATCCTTATAATATTTTGGATGTGTATTTTAATAGAATAATAAATTTTACGATGCAAAGGGGGTTACCATGACGTATTAATGCGATTCAGTTTAGGTTAAGGGATAGGGACAGAGATATACGACTCGTATAGCCTGGTCCCTTTCTCTCGACCTAAACTGAATCACATAAGTACGTCATGATAACCCCCAGGTACTTTAAGTTAGTTAAAAACGTGGTCTCAAACGGTTACACTTTACTCGTGCACCTTATGTCTATATTGTGTATGGGTTGTCACGTAATAAAAACAAATAAACCCCAAAATGTTGGTAGTTTGTACAGTCGCCATTAGTTATATCAAAGCGGCCACGGTGTTCAAAAATATCTGAACATGTACTCGCCATGACAATAGTGGCCTGGATGCTTAGCCAAGTTGCCAATCGTTAACGCTTAGTAGCGTATCGTAGTTTTCCCTCGCTGTCACTCTTTCATATTAGTGCGACAAAGACAGCTAGCTGCTTTTTGTTTACGTTGGTAACTTTTCTAAGCACCCTGCAGATATTTGTGAGCACCTGGCTGGTCCGATATATCTGATTCCACGAGGAAATATAAATATTAAATCTATGTAGGTGTCAGATGCTAAGGTTACATTTATTTTGATGTCAGTTATTTTTTACTAAAAGTTACGCCCTTAAATAAAATAAAATAAATAAATAAAATTGTTTACCTTGTTTTGTGACTGTTATGTAGCCATCGTATACTCTTTGGTTTATAATTATTAAAGCATACGTTTTACACTCTTGACAAGTAAAAATTATTCAATTTGCGTTCGTCGCACATACCAAAACTGACACGCAATTTTGATGAACGGAACTAACACCTTTTACGTGAAGTTACGAGGTTATCGGTTACAATTTCAAAGCCAAAATTACTAAATATTAGCTTTGGAAAACGCAGTGCTGAATTTAAGTACATCACTACATAGTATAAAAATAAAGTCACTTTTTCTGTCCCTAGGTACGTTTAAATCTTTAAAACTACGCAACGGATTTTGATGAGATTTTTTTTAATAGGTAGAGTAATTCAAGAGGAAGGTTTTTATGTAGGTATAGTGCCCGTGCAAAGCCGGGGCGGGTCGCTAGTCTTTAATAAATAAGTACCCTTGTGCTTGTGTCGTCCCTCAAACGAAAGTACTAGTTTGAAACGGATACAGTTAAACCCGTTTTGCTTTAAGACGTAGAGGAACGCTGATTTAGGGCATGATCCTTCCGAACCATTAATCAGACAAAATGAGGAAAAGGGTTAAAAATATTTATCAATAAAGTCGGCGCTGTGACGGCGGTGCCGAGTCTTTGTCGTCGATTTACGTCTGACCTACTTAGGAAATCGTTGAGATTTTTACGCTACAAAATTTAACATCAACTTCGTTTAAAAGCTTTATAAAATACTAGTACTATTTGCTAGCGATAGTTTATTTATTTATCGTATGGCATAAGTACATTAATTTCTATCTAAAATTTTAAATTACTTAATTTGAAATAAGCAACTGCATTTGTCGAAAAAGTTTTGAAGTCCGCGCTACCTCCGCTAAATTTGGTGATAGGCACTCAAATATTATGTGGTGTGTTGTTTGGTCTGCTGACTCGCACCAGCCCAACATATGCACCAAATAAAGGAAGCGCAATTTCCGCGATAGTTGCTTGCTAATTGACGACGTCGATCACTTTTTAGGTTAGGGCAAATCATATCAAACGATTCTTTATTCAAGACGGCATAGTAACAAGCAATAGGCATGATGACTGGCAAGTCAAATCAGCATCTTTTTTCGAACTGTCAAAACGATCACCGCTGTGGAATTTTATATGAAATACTCAAAAGTGACGTCACGTTTGAGTGCTGCCAAATGACCTACTCTTTTAAGTTCCTTTCAATCTATTAAATAGAAGTTCTGTACAAAAATTACTGCAATCTACATCTTAGTAATAATTTCCTCGTGTATTATGTCGTGCACAATGTTAAATAATTTATTTTAACTGCAATCATCATGAATCTTCATACTCAATATCACTTCCGGTTCTAACCCTACACCACTGACCCGCGAAGAACCGGTAACAAACTCTGTAATACACAATGTGGGATAATATGTATACAGATTGATTTTTTATTCACCGTTCAAATTTTAGAGCGTAAATTTCGAGGTTTATTAATATTGAAGAACTTTTATTTTGCGACTAATATCCAATCCAAAAAAAAGAAATCTGATCTTCCATATATTTCTGCCTACTAATATGGTTCGTATGGAACATAAGATTTTTTTTTAGTTTCGGATATCGGTCCCAAAGTAAAAGTTCATCAAAATGATCTCAGAATCAACCCTCTAAAGTTTGGCCGGTAAATAAAAACCACCTTGTATCTTTCTCGAGATTTTATTTTTACTAATTTTGTGGAGGATCAAAAATTACCTACGATTATCGGATTGGTCCAATTATTTCTTTTAATCATATAAAAAATCAACAGTTTTTCTCGTTACTCAATTTCAGGCCCTTCGATTTACTCTACAAGCCAATTACAACTAATTTTGTATGTTTGGTCGTAATAAAAAGAAGTTGGTTTAAAAAGAAAAATGGCTTAATACTAAATAATTAAAGTGTTCTAAAACGAAATTGAAATAAGGTAATACTAAGTTCTTTATTGATTAAGCACGGCTATAGAGGCCGTTGAAGATGAAAATTAAGAGTATCTACTCAACCTAAGATTCCTAAGTACCTATCTTATACTAAGTACCTACTTATAAGAGATAATTTTAGGATACCTATATAATATTATCAATAATATGCCGTGTTTCAGTGACGACGACGGGTGGTGACGGTAGTAAGAATACATTTGTCACCGCTCCTTATACTATTTTCCGACACTTCAAAACCTTTATTTCAAATTATTATTAAAAAAATCGTGATAATAATGTAAAGTAGTGAATAATAATGTCTTTCGTATTGGCTTAAGTTTCAGCCGACATTACAATGCAAACAGACTTCTCATATAGGTACATATTACCATTTATAAATGCACCCCGGGTATGAAATGAAGTTGCATTTCAAGTTAATTTCAATTTGCGTACCGGACATTTTAAAATGAATACGAGACAGCTGCGGTACGGCTGCAGCGCCCCTACCACGAACACCGAAGTTCGTACATTTCGGATGTTTTTCTCTGTCACTCTAATGACACTTTCGTTCGAGTGAGAAAGACAAATTCCCAAAATTTACGAACTTCTGTGTTTGTGGTAGTAGGCCAGAGCTACAGTTCTTCATTGTAATACCGAAAACGGGGTTACATAAGCTCTGAGGGGTAGCATTGTTCACTTAAAAATGTTTGTGTACTTAATAAAGTGGAATAAGAGCTTTTTTAGTACATAATATATGGTGCCTTTTTTACGCGCTAGTGCGAGAACTGGCTCATTTTACCTCAGGTCTAAAACTTCAGAGGGCCATCTGTAGGTACTAAAAAACGTCGTACGAGACACGTGCAAAAAGGAAATTCGTAACTCGTGTCTATTTAAAAACCATCGCCACTCGTTTCGAATTTCATGTTTTTCGCACGTGTGTAATTTACTATTTTAAATGTAATTTTCACAAACGTAGCCATTTGCTCTTGTTTCAACTATTTTATATAGGGTGTAAATCGATTTACGGCGAATCTTAAAGGAAATTGGTGTAGGACTGAATAAGTGCCTACATTTAGGAAACGTTTGTATAAAAAATCTATATAAGTGTATACAGTGTGAGGCCTTTACCATGGGAGAAAAATGAAATGAGTGACTCCTTAGACTATCGGCAATAATCCTGTAAAGGTCCCGGTGTTTCAAAGTGGTTAAGTTCGGAGATATTGTCATTCAAAGCTAAGGACCTTTAGTAGGTACTGCTATGCTATTCTCTTATTCACACATTCGACACTGCGTTCGTCAACGAGCTCGACGACGAGACAGCCTTTACTTCGACGTAGAGTGCAGCGCTGCGAAAAACGGTAGGTATTCACTAACGTAGAACAGCGGCCCTACCGCGAAAATCGAAATTCGTAAAATTCGAGGATTTTTCTTTGTCACTCAAACGAAGGCGTCATTAGAGTGAGAGAGACAAATCCTCGAAATTTATGAATTTCGTTTTTCGCGGTAGGGCCGCAGCTCGTCGTCAAACTGTAGGCGGTAATTCTCGACGCAGTGTAGTTCCAGCTCACGTCGCCGAGCGCTAGTGTCGTTTAAAGTGCATTAGTGAATACCATTTTTAGGCTCGACGCTGCCGCAGCGCTGACACAGCGCTGTTAACAAGGCGGTTTCCTTAGTGAATAACACTACTGAATCTTGACATCACGATGTCGTAGCTTGTAAGTCGCAAGACATCTTGATAGTATACCACCTGACGAAGTCTTAACAATAATTTTGTTTTTATTTTTACACTAATTTGTTACGGTTTAAAAAAAATTGTACATTTTTCAATTATTCAAAAATGAATGAAAATGATAAGTTATTGATAACTTTTAATTCAAGTAAATGAACCCATAATAATGAAAAATACATGACCAAAAAATTACATTTTTTTTTTTTTTTATTACAATATGTGGAAAAGATTGTTGATCAGCTTATTAATGCACCGTTTAAAATTTCGCCCGGTTGTAGGCCACACACTGTATTTAAGAATAATTAATTCATAAAATATTTTTTTAAGCAATTGCTTAAAATAAATGTAAGATGATTTCGAAGGAACTGACGATTTCGTGCTAATTGCTAGGTCAAATTAAGATAAATAGTTATTTTGGTAATGATTAAGATTTTAAAACTTGTATTTTCAGCCTTGAGAGGGTTGAATGAACAACCTTTTCTGACGAGTGCAACTCAACATTTTCGCCATTACACATGTAATCCAAATGAAAATTATTGATTACCTATCTATTCAACATCGTAAATTATAACAATGTTAAATTCTATTAGCTACTAATATAATTTTACTCTCTAAATTTCTTTGTTACAATTACCTACTAATATAATCTCTTTCTCTTTCCACTCTAGATAATAAATATTTTGAAGAATGGAGAAACAGTTAATGATGTTAAAACAATTTATTTTTATTTAGAGTCCGATATGGATATGACATACCTACGCATTTAAACATTTTCTTCGTATGTTGTTTAAAATTTTTAAAATTATTTGTAAGTATAGTGACATTGGAAAGTGGACATTTATTCAAATACAGCGATTGGAATTTGGACTGAAACGCTACCTATTTGTCTAGACTAGAGATGGCGCGTGGCGGCAGCTGCGCGCTCCGGTTCGTGTTTCTTGAAAAGTACAAATTGCCCACCACCAACCTTACGCTATACTTAACACGGTCGACGCCGGTGTCACAGCGTCTGTGATCAAAAAATTCTGACTCCTATGCCAGTGACACACATACCTACGTGATCAAAATAACCGTGCCACTAGTATAAATAAAGTTCTTACTCCTGTGCCAGTAGCATCAAAATACGAACATTTTTGACACAAGTGTTGTGTTGCCGGCATAGGAGTATATACAATAATTTCGGTCACAAATGCGTGTCACTGGCATAGCAGTTCTAATAAGAAAATTTCGATCGGTGTAGTATTAGGATTTAGTGAAACAGTACCGGGGGCGAACGTGTTAAGACTCAAATTTTAAAGTAAGTTTAAATTTAATTTGATAACTTAATGATTTTATTGAATAATCAATAGGAAGGAAACAGCAGAGAGCTCTAATTTCAAAGTTGATGAGAGGGGATGCTGCATACTGTAAACCAACAAGGCTATTTTATTTCGTATTGTAACATTGCCCATAGTTATCGTGTCGACAATAAAATTGCTAGCTCCTCCGACCCGGCACAGGTCATAGAAACTTTTGGAATGTGTTGCTCAGTTCATTTTGCTATCGGCTGTCGGCTAACATCGTGATCGAGTAACCTGTTTTTATATCGTTCCATACCTATTGTTTTCTACTTTATAAACTTTTAAATAAATCAGGTGGTTTGTTAATTGTGTCTGGTTTTTACTTTAAAATCTTTCCTTCTGACCAACTTAAAATCGTGTACCGCTTATCGACTCGTTTCCATGTGTAGGTAAATGTGGTCGAATATAATACCTTTTGATAACTTTACTACCTGTATAATAATTTAGCAACATGAGAAAAACTTATCTTTGTTTTTCGAAATTGTTTATTACTTTTATTGAGCCATATTGATTGAATTTACGTCACTTAATTTATGGCAGGCAAGGGTTAGCGATCAAAATTTAAATCCTGTTGTAAATAGAGTCCTAAGCAGACTAACGAACTCTAATGAAATTTATTCCATAACCAATTTGTTTGTTGATGTTACAGTTGGATCCTAATCAAATATCTACGAGTACATTACCTACAGTTTTATTTTATCGGATGCAAAACTCTTAAGGTTTCAAAAAAAAATCTCCCCGTTATTTTTAAATTTTTAGTTTAATATTCACGCTGCCTGTTATATTAAGGTGCCCCCACTCTACGGAATCATCGAATTTCGACGAATCACGTTTTGTGTAACGAACGACTTTCGTAGAGTGGGGGATAGAATTAGCGAATGCTCGTTTGGTCTAAATGCACCTTTAAATAGCTTATACAGTCTCAGAAGGGGTGGTGACTAAAATTGTGTTTCTTCCTTTAACCCTTTATAAAGCACCGGTCTCAAATACGATCATAAAAGACTACATCTTGTTATATTTATTTTTGTAATTTTTTTTGTACTAAGGTGGGAGTACTAGTACCCGACACTGTACCAATAGCCGTCATCATAGCTTGAGTTGCCATCGATAAGATAAAATCAACTATTAGCGCATTTAAACGATGATAAATGTATGTACCTTTAATACTTCATAACCCAACTTCGAAATAATTAGCTTATATCTAAATTATTTGAATAATTTTAAGACAGGCTGTCACATATTAGGACTGAGTGTTAATATTTTCAATGTCCCATTCAAACTTGTACTGAGATGATTATTTTTGATTGTTTATTTTGACTGCGAGCAAAAGCACCTGACACTTACTTGTACAATGGAGTTGACTTAGAAAATTTGCAATTTTGAGAAATTGTGATATTGTCACCCTATACATAAAATAAATACTATTTACACACAACTTACAAACTTCCCTCCCAAAACACATGACAATACTTTATGTAGATTAAAAAATGAGTAAAATATCGTGATTCACATAAATATTCTCTCTTAACATGTCACTTATTGGTACTTCCACCTTACTTGAATTTAGTATGTTTTGAAGCCTTGCCCGTTTAAGGATTTAAAATCCGCTTAAACAGAGTCCTAATCAGCGTGCAGCCAAAAAAGGTTCAACTGGGTTCAAGGGATAACCTAGGCAGGTTCAACCCCACAAAGACACAAGTTTGCGCGTTTACCGCTAAAAAAACCCCATTTACTGTGGCTCCAAAGTTCCAAGACACAGCTCTTACCATGTCAGGGAGTATTGGGATCCTCGGAGTCGACATTTCCAACGACGTCCAATTCCGATGTCACCTAGAGGGAAAAGCTACGCTGACATCCAAAAAGCTCGGGGTGCTCAATAAAGCGAGGGGATACTTTACTCCGGGGCAAAGACTTCTGTTATATAAGTCGCAAGTCAGACCCCATATGGAGTATTGCTGTCACCTCTGGGCAGGAGCACCTGTATACCAGCTTGCACCCTTTGACTCGGTTCAGAGACGAGCTGTCCGAATAGTCGACGATCCCAGACTCACAGGCGGTATTGAACCCTTAAGTCTAAGGAGAGACTTCCGCTCGCCGCTCGCCTCCTTATGTATGTTCTATCGTCTGTACAATGGGTTGTGCTCTGAAGAACTGTTCGACATGATGCCAACGTCCACTTTTCATCATCGCACCGCTCACCACCGACTGGGCGCTCATCCTCACACCTTGCAACCTAAATGGTCGCGCACCGTGCGGTTTCAGAGGAACTTCCTCCCGCGGACGGTCCGTCTGTGGAATGAGCTCCCTGCCGAGGTTTTCCCGTTGGACTACTGTATGGGGTTCTTCAAAAGAGGAGTGTACAAGTTCTTATTGGGTCGGCAACGCGCATGTGACACCCCTGGGGTTGCAAGCGCCCATAGGCTACGGTGACTGCTTTCCATCAGGCGGGCCGTATGCTTGTTTGCCACCGACGTGGTATTAAAAAAAAAAAAAGTTTTTCATGAAATAAAATATGGAAGCTGATTATATCGCGTAATTGAATTACTTAATGAGTTACATCCCGACTTTTTGAACGCTTTACAAGGTTAGTCGTGCATCGGTGTATGGGTGACTGACAGTAGATAGATATAGGAAACTTCCACTGTCAGTCAATCACTGTGAAGTGTTCGAAACGTCGGGTTGTATTCATTAATCAATTAATTAAATATACCTACGCGATATAATCCGTTTCTATAGTTTTATTTAGTACCTAAATAAATTCTTCAAGTTTGTTCAGGTGAAAGTGAATGGACACAGAAAAAGGAATTACTAACAAGCAAATTCAATGAAAACTATGAGCATTCTACTGTATAATATTAAGCAATAAATAAAAAAATTGTCCATGTACGAATAATCATAAATTAACTGGCTTTTTGTCGCTTTTTGACACTTTATATCATTATCTACATAGGTATTAGTCACTAAAAAACCTCAATGTTAAACTGCGAAACGAAATGGATGTAATTTTTTAAGGAAAACGTTTATTATTTAGCAGTTTATTGCAACTGAAAGCCTACACTAAAATTACCAATGGAGACTAATGTCATGGCAAAACAAATGTAAATAACATTTTTGTGTTTTCAGGTTTAGAATATTTCATAAGCGTTAGTATATTATTACGTTCGACATCTATCCACGTGCTATTAGAGATCAGAAACCCGTAGTAAAACCCTTCAAAAGTCTATTAAGTTTTCATCATCGCCATCGTCAAACACAATACCTATCACGGCAAATATTACTTAGTTAATAATTACATTCTTCTGTAATATACAAAACAATAAAAATATTATGACAAATGATGTGGAACAATTTTATAAAAAAAAAATATTTGTTTTTTTTTGTTTTAAGGTTTTGCTCTACTACGAACTATAAAATTATAAATAGGTACTACGAATATTTTTCTTATTGTTCTAAATATTACATATCATGTCATTATATGTATTCATCATCATATATCAGCCGAAAGACGTCTACTTAACTGCTGAACATAGGTCTCCCCCAAAGATTGCCACAATGACTGGCCCTGTGCCACCCGCATCCAGAAGACTCCTGCGACCTTCACCAGGTCATCAGTCCACCTTGTGGCGGGCTACCCAGTCTGCGCCTTCGGGTACGTGGCCGCCACTCGAGAACCTTCCCGCCAGAGAACATTTCATGTACCTACTAAAGGAAAAATACCTAGTTCACCAATGTCCAAGGTGGGTTCGAACCTACGTAAATCTGCTACCTATCTTGGCTTCTGGTTCTTTTTCTTCATACTTATTTGTATGACATCTAATATTTATAACAAAAATATTTTGTAAATAAAATTCTCGCCGAACACAATACATGCAAAAGCTACGGAACTCTCCAATCCGGGATCACGGCAACCGCCGACTGAAGCCTTACCATGAGCTGCCGCTACGTTACTAAGGCGCGTTTAACCATCTCGCTCGTACGCGTATAATTTATTAATTAGAGCGAGCGAGCCAGAAAGTAAACGTAGCGGCTTCAGCTCGTTTGTGATGCGCGTGCCGCGGTCGCTGCAGGACACCATCGCAAGCGCCGACTTCTGGCCGAAGGGGGTTGTGTTTCGGCGGTTCCGTGGAACGTTTACGCCGGATCAGGCGACGAAACAGAGACTTGCTGTTATGTCGCCAAAATTATATTTCGTTACATTCACTACACGTAAAGCAGTCGCTCCAATAAATAAGTTCGAGCGCGATAGAATGCTTTAAGCGTCGAGTAAAATCTAATGTATCCGTTAGTGACAACTCGTGGTACGGCTACTGGAGGTATATAAACACGACTCGAGCAAGTTGAGCCACATTGAACCGCGAACATGTCTGATTTTGCGAATTTCGAACCACTGTTTCAAGAAACTTATAACTTCATATTTGAATACATAAAATGGAGTCAGGTTTGTTTTCAATTTTATTTTGTTAGATACACAGTGTGTATATCTAATCATAAATTTATCCAAACATGAGATCAAATTGGTCGTGTGGTGACGGCAGTAAGAATTCATTTACCACCATCCCAACTCACCCGCGGGTGTCGTAATAGTCGACTAAGGGATTGAAGTGTCACTGACCATTCTTTGATAGAAGATTGATGATGGGCAGCAGCGTCATCATAGTGGACACATTACTGCGATCGCTAACCTGCTTGCCCAGCGTGGCGATTGTGGGCACTTACCTCCTGATGCGTCTATACTCATAGTTAAGAAGATGCCTACGTCTACTTAGTCAAACAGTACTGGATGCTTAGCCAAGTTGCCAATCGCTAGCGCTTGGTAGGGTATCGTAGTTTTCCCTCTCTGTCACTCTTTTACATTAGTGCGATAAAGACAGTTGCCTTTCGTTTACGATTGACGATTAAGCGTTAGCAATTGGCATCTTGTCTAAGCACCCTGGGGGCAAACGTGTTCATGTGCAAAGAGGTGTCTATATTATTTTTCACTTTCAGATCTACATCATGGAAGAAGGGTTGTGGTGGGTGTGCCTGGTGAAGCTGGTAGTGAACATCCTTTCGGGGGTCAGCCATACATTTGGTGTAGTCGAAATGATCGCCCAGGGTGCTGATATAGTGCAGATATCCTCTGATTTGTCAGTAGCACTTGTTCGTTTTCAAGGTAGTAAAAATTGTCGTCGCTATCCCACACATATATTACATGCATTATGATGCATGCATCTGGATAACATTAAGTTATTATCATTAAACTGGATTACTCGTAACTTTGGTATATTTGGTAGGTACCTAATACATGGTAGAGGTAAAATGACGATAGAACTTAGGAGTATCTCTACACTCACGGTCAATGAATACGCGTCAGGTGGATTTATTCATAGAAAATAATCGAAACATGCTGTCGTCAAATACTTTTTTTTATTGATTTATTGTACAAGTGAAACCGTTTTTAACATTAGATTAAAATTTCCCTGAATTTTTCATCCAATCCATAAAACATGGATTTCCGTAGATATAAGACATTTTAGGTGTCTTTTTTTAAACATTTTTGTCTCTACAAACCAATCTATCGACAATTGTAATGTTTTTTGTAGATTTATTTATAAATTCTGGGAAATGCCCATGTAACCTGATATAAAAAAGATTCAACCTACAAAGAAATAATGTTTAATAAGGAACAAAATTACAGTTCCGGTCAAAGTTGCTTCAAATAACAGCAAAGCATTCACGAAACTGGTTATAATGGTATATAATATACATACATGAAATAAAACGAATCATTATTTTTCCTTCTAGCGAGTTTAATATATATTCAGTTATATTCAAACCGAAAGTTACTGAAAAACCTCGTCCTTCAAATGGGGGCCAAGTTTCGGACTGATGAACAGCTGTCACCAGACATGGTTGCAGTCAAGCACGAGTATGTTACCACGTTCCTCAGATTGATAAAAGGTACAAAACAACATAACAACAACAAACAAACATACAAAAACTAACGAATAGGTAATTTTAATTTTTTATGTTGAGGCTGCTTTTCCGAACTGAGATAAAGTTGTAGAAATTTTATATACGGTGCTCGTGTGCATTCCGAAAGATTTTAATGCTGAATGCCTGACCATATTTACAGCATTTAATGTTAGATACAATTTTCTGGATTCGGCTTGGTTCCAGAGATAATTAACCTTTTTTTGAAATAAGTTTTTTGACGTAACTCGTTATAAAACTTCTTTTTGATTACAATGCTATCACAATGTTTTCTAATATTACCACACCTTTTGCCTCACAATCAAAAAATAAGAACAGACTTGAAGAAAAAACCTGTCCCTAAAAAAACATTTAAAAAATTGTTGTTGTTATGATAAAAAGTATTAGAAATGTGATATTATTACCTTTATTGTATAAACTTATTCTAAATTATGATATAAACACAGAAACAAAGAAATCTTATCTAAAATAAAAACTAATAATCTAAATAGAAAAGATAAAAATACATTAAATAAAAAATACTTACCTTAAAAAAAACCTTTATAAAAAGAATACCCCGTCGAGCAGGTTTGTCTGGGGCATGGACCCCATGACGCTGGCAGCGTTCCCTCTTTGGATCGCAATGCTGGTCCTTTGGGAAAAATAGGCGCCAGATCTGGGGTCCCCAGAAATGTTAAAAAGTATTCAATCAGCCTAAAAAAAAGTTTTTTTTTTCGTGGAATTTCACATTTAGGTCTCATAATACTTTTTGTTCATTTTGATGTCTAGAATGCACAGTTAAAATCTCTCGCAGTGCTCGCGAGCACCGTGTATAGGTACATCATGTTAGGTATCAAGGAATAGATACTATATCTAATATTGTTTATTTTATTATTAATGCATTGTATTATAGCTTCGTCGATTTGCCACTTATGCGGGAATTACACTGCGTTGTTCGCTGCATGCAAACAATGTCGGTTGCAACCTCATACTTAGATTTGGCGACCGCATTAGGCAAATGACGAAGTGTAATTGCTGCTATACTCGTAGGTGACGCAGTTGACTTCTTGATTTGGTGACGTAATATTTCCCATTTATATGAAGATCATGAGAACGAGCTCGACGATTGACGATCTTCTGGAAATGGGGGCTGGGTAGGGATGTAGTGCGGGAACGTTCCTGAAAATAGGATATTAAAAAAAAAAAGAAACTGTTTATTTCCTTCATATTAAAATTCTGCATACATTTGGGAATTCAGCTACAATCTCAATTTTAGAAATTAATGAAATTAGTTTTACTAAATAAATAAATATCTTAGGACATTTTACACAAATCGACCTAGTCCCACGGTAAGCTCAGTTAAGGCTTGTGATGTGGGTACCCGGCGACGATATATATAATAGATATAGATAGATACATATATATATACTTAAATACATAGACAGCCATGATTAAGGAACAAATATTCGTGATAAATAAATACACAAATAATGCCCTCGCCGGGATTCGAACCCGGCACCTCCAGCTTCGTAGGCAGGGTCACTACCAACTAGGCTACGGCGGCTAAATGTAGGCATTTACAGCATTTGTAAATTTTAACTGGATTATTAAATATCGATACATGATAGTCACGACTGAGGGTCCACCTTTAACCGAATGTATCTTTGGAGTAGCTACTTTTACAAATTAGAGGTTCAATTTACAATTGTTTGAGAACTAGACACATTCAAAAGCTCGAAGTTGCACACGTTGCAATTTAGAGCTTTTGAATCAATCCTTCAATGGGAACGCACATGTAACCTAACCTCGTAACAATTTATTTCCAGAAACCTGTTTTATTATCAATAATCCTGATCAAGTCATCATCAACAATATAATATTTTATGAAAGCCTTTCCCATTATTCTTATTCCCACACTATTTAACACGTTTTTTTTTTCATTTCAGTGTTCTACAAAGCGATAACTAGCTTCTTTTATTTGTATTTATTTCCGCGTTACGTGTACACAGCAGTCAAGCATTTTATCTTGAAAGAGAGTATAATCTTTAAAGCGCAATTTTATTTGAAGATGCCATTCAAATACGACGACAATTTTTTACTATACACCATTGTATATTTGGTCGATGTAAGACTTCGTAAGTACTTCAAGGTTATTTCGCTTATACAACACAATATCGGCACAAGATGGTGGCTAACAGGTAGCGGAAACCGGTTTTTCTCCTTACAAAAGAACGGTTCTAGATAATTTCATTCCTTTTCGGTTTCCGATATTTAAATTCTTTATTCATTAAGTAATTCAGATATATTCGCTACCTTACCTATATTATTATCGCTAATTCGAGGGTTTTCTACATAATCGGTACAAAACCGGTAACGGTAAAAATACTGTACAGTCACATCTAAAAATATACATACATTCAGAACGTATGCCTCTGACACAAGGATCCAAATCGTTAATTATATTTTTGAACCAGACTGTATCTAGGTACTAAATAGGTACACCTGTGTATTATAACACTTGATGTGGTCATTTAGATTATTATGATACAAATCGGGTCATCTAAATTTTGAGTACGGCCAGGGGCCCATTTCTCAAAAGCTTGTAACTTGTAATACAAGTGGAAGTCTCTTTTTGACACTATTAATTAGATAAGGACTTCCGCTTGTATTATAGTTCGGGAAATATTATTTCACCGACTATTATCTTACTTACGACCTTTTGTTTTGCATCATTAACAATAGAAAAGTGCTAGACTTCTGATTGTCTAGTAAGTGTACAAAACAAAAGGTCGCAAGTAAGATAACAGTCGGTCAAATAATATTTCCCGAACTATACAAGCTTTCGAGAAATGGACCCCTGCCCATTATGTTATGATCTCACTAGAATTTGGTCGAAATAGTAAAGAAATTAAAGGATGTTATTAACATTTAATACTTTTCTTCAGTATTTGATATAGGCTACTTAGTGTGTTTCGACCTGCTGTTAATGAACGCTGCTATGCACCACCTTCGTCTGCTGTTCATGATCCTGCAAGACGACTTCAGGCACTCTGTGCAGGACAGCGACGTTAGGCAGTCGGAGGCCATATTGAAAAAACTCATTTCCCAGCACCAAGACTTGTTGCGGTAAGCAGTACCTGAGTGAATATCTGAGCGTTTCAACAGCCTAATTTTGGTGCATCATTTTTGCTGAAGTTTCTACACGTCTCGGTGTTATACTTCGTCATTTGTATAAGGTACCGTGCCTCCTTCAAATGACTAAGTAGCACATTGTAACGAATAGACACTTTTCAGCAAAAATGATGCCACTAAAATTAGGCGGTAGGCTAAGATCAAGGTAAAGGGGGACCCGGTCCATAATACTAAGTCTATGCTTAGATTACTATATCGTAGGACTAGGTATAGGTTGGAGCGGACACACGGCACCCTCACGTTCCGGCTCGTGCAGATTCTCTCGGGGCATGGCTGTTTCGGGAGGTATCTGCACAAGATTGCCGGCAGAGAGCCGACAGAGGAGTGCCATCACTGTGGTGTAGCGGTTGACACCGCACAACACACACTCGAGGAGTGCCCACCGTGGGGGCCAGAGCGGACTTAATGGCCATTGTGGGTCCAGACCTGTCGCTGCCGGCGGTGGTCAAGTCGATGATCGACAGCGACAGATCGTGGCAAGTGGTGAAATCCTTTTGCGAAGAGGTTCTGCAGCAGAAGGAACTGGCGGAGCGGGACAGAGAGATCGACCCATCGGCTGGTCCAAGGCGCCGCAAGCGGACTGGACGCAGACGTGCCGCACAGGACCGCCGCCTGCCTCCGTAGAGTGACCACAGGATGACAGGCATGGGGACGTCTGCCACCCTTACCAGTGCAAGGTCACTCAAGGTGGAATGAGCACGGGTGAGAGATGAGGCCAATATGGGCCTCCGGAGGCGGCGCTCTGAAATTCGGAGCGGTGCTGGTGGTGCTGCAGAAGTAAAGCGCGAGCGTACCTATGGGTAAACTCAGGGTCTCATCAGCCCATAACGAGGAGTCCCACATACCCTGGGTCTGTTCCCACACCCAGATGGTATGTGTAATGCATTTTTCTAAAGAAAGAAAAGTACTAGGTACTTGAAACTGACCAAATACTGCATTTTAAAGGCATCTTTATTATTTACGGGTTTGTTTTTATAACTATATTTTTAAACATAAAATAAGAACTATAAAAACGGATAAACTAGCGTATATTAATTAAATTTAAATATACGCGAGTTTATTCGGTTTCATAGTTTCATTATTATTAAACGGTTTTTATTAACTTCACCGCGTATCAACTGTCGTCGATGCTTCAAATCTTGTGATCGATTTTTCGACCACTTCTACTGGACCGAAGTCAATAAAATTTGGAACTCTTATCAAGTCCCCATGACAATGCAATATTATAATATTTGTATCCTTGTATCCTCAAAGCATGAAGCTGCAGACGTACTGCTTACCTTAACCAAGAGTGTTAGACACGTGAAAATGAAAGTAAAGCATGTTTGGCATAATCAAATACTAACAGCCTGATCTTGACTTCCAACTCCTCAGTCCTGATGCTGCAGTACTGCCCACAATAACCGCAAGGTTTATCTTTTATAGATATCTTGATTTTAAAGAAGTTCTTTACATATATAGAGTAGAAACATGCGAATTTAATACTAACGTCCAACTCCTCAAATCTGATACTCCAGTGTTACTGCCTGCCACAACCGCTAGGTTTAGCGACATGTAGACTTTGAGTACTGCTTTAGATATTTGGTAGAAACATACGGATTTCATTATAATCATCATCATCATCATATCAGCCGTAAGACATTCACTGGTGAATATAGGCCTCCCCCAAGGATTGCCACAAGGACCAGCCCTGTGCCACCCGCATCCAGCGACCTTCACCTACCCACCTACCCACCCCGGCCTACCCACCGGGGCCTACCCTAGTGGATCGCGTAGCGTAGGGCGAGCCGTCGGGCCTGCGGCCCTCCAGCTGATAGAGTGACAGCGTGAGTAGATCACGTAGCGTAGGGCGATACAGTGACAGCGTGAGTGGATCGCGTAGCGTAGGGCGAGCCGTCGGGCCTTCGGCCCTCCAGCTGATAGAGTGACAGCGTGAGTGGATCGCGTAGAGCGAGCCGTTGGGCCTGCGGCCCTCCGGCTGATAGACTCGCAGCGTGAGTGACTCGCGTAGGGCGGCCGTCGGGCCTGTGGCCCTCCAGCTGATAGAATGACAGCGTGAGTGGTTCGCTTAGGGCGAGCTGTCGGGCCTGCAGCCCTCCAGCTGATACAGTGACAACGTGAGTGGTTTGCGAAGGGGAGGCCGTCGGGCATGCGGCCCTCCTGCTGATAGAGTGACAGCGTGAGTGGTTCGCGTAGGGCGAGCCGTCGGCCCTGCGCCCCTTCAGCTGATAGACTGACAGCGTGAGTGGATGAAGTAGGGCGAGCCGTCGGGCCTGCGGCCCTCCAGCTGATAATGACAGCGTGAGTGGGTCACGTAGGGCGAGCCGTCGGGCCTACGGCCCTCCGGTTGATAGACTGACAGCGCAGGTGGTTTGCGTAGGACATGCGGTCCTCCAATTGATAGACAGAGAGTGTGAGTCCCTCCGTCCGGTTCACGTAGTGCGTGCCATATAGTGCCGTCGAGATAGACTGCATGGATTGACCCTTTTGGCCCTCGGTTCGCGTCGGACTTTCCGTCAGACCTGCGGTCCTCCGGTTGGTCGACTGACAGTATGAGTTTATATTTTATAGTCTCGAAATTCGACTTGTGTAATGTGTACAATATAAAAAATTAAACTTGATTTTCTCAATAAACCAAATTGATTGATATATTCCTTATTGTCAGATCTTTGTTATCTAAGGTATTGTATGAATAACACGTCCATTTAAGACACTTCGGGTATTCAAGCTGACATTTTTTTAGCGTCGGGTTTTTAGAAATATCTATTCAGCAGGGATTCTCTTCTCGTTACACGTAAAATAATGTCCATTACGTTTACATATGTGTCGTGATTAAAGCGCGAAATTGTATTGCATATTACAAACAACATCTTTGGTCTACAATAAGTAGGTATAGTATCGGAAATTAACTTAACAATTGCACTAAAAACTTGAAAATAAAATAAGTAAAAAAAGTTTTAAGTTAAACGGTTTTTATTTCACCAAAAACTAGAAAATAAAAATTTGTTGTAACTAACCGTAGATGCTACTTTGTGTAGATTACTCACGTGAAACTATTATCACTGTAGTCTTCCCAAGTCGGATACTGAAAGTCACGTTTAGCCTCTATGTCAGTGGATTAAGCGTTACCTAATCGGAAACTTTTACCAATTTAAAATAAAAACGTGGGGCGTTATTATAAAGAAACATACAAGTTCAAAATATGTAATTGTAGGTTTATGTAATTTTGCAATGAATCATCCAACTGTTCCAAAACTTCTACAGAGGTAAATAATTTTTATCAAGGTCAGAACAAATCTTATTACTCTAATGCTGTTTTGATTTCTATGTGTGTTCTTAAATAATTATAGTGACTAAATCACATTTGCGTACGCCCCACGTTTTTACTTCAGTTTGGTAAAAGTTTCCGATTAGGTAACGCTTAATCCACTGACATAGAGGCTAAACGTGGCTTTCAGTATCCGACTTGGGAAGACTACAGTGATAATAGTTTCACGTGAGTAATCTACACAAAGTAGCATCTACGGTTAGTTACAACAAATTTTTATTTTCTAGTTTTTGGTGCAATAAAAACCGTTTAACTTAAAACTTTTTTTACTTATTTTATTTTATGTGTAATCCTCGCGGTAACCGAAGAAAATATTATATAGGTATTAATAAATCTGGGTTTATGATGAATGGCTGATTGGGTACCCTTAGGTAACCTGTATTATGTCTTATAATTACTATTTTTGCTAACTAAATGTATGATCTTTCAGGTTGATGTTGGACCTTATCAATGCATTCGGCGCTATCTTTTTCATTCACTTGGGATTTTTTTCTGCAACTATGTGCTTTTTTGGTATTGCTGCTCGAGTATGCATTTTTAATATTATTATACACATTTATAACAATAATATTAAATCAGTTCCATCTCTGATCCATCCATCCTCCATCACCATAGTCCATTAGTCTTTTCCATTACTTCTCGGGGACCGGTTTACGGATATGTATTGATGTGCCCGTGAATGGGTTGCAGCAGGTGTACAACACAGCAAATTTCTCCAAAGGGCCTCTCCGTGTTGGACCTATATCTCCACGCAAGCCTATCAAAAAACCGGGATTTGTAAGCCCGTGATTCTCAAGGAGATACAAATATTAAATTACGGAAGTGAGAATGAGATGCTCTGTGAATGGTGTTAAAAAGAGATCAAAAGGATGTTGTAAATACTAATCAGCCTCATGTCTCTTCTAATAAGTAAATTGTACTGTTTATTTCAGATTAATTGCAACCCTGAAAGCATCAAAAACTTGTTTGCGGGAAATATAGTATTAACATGCATTTATTCGTGTTGTTACTATGGACAAAACCTTACTGATGCAGTAAGTTTGAAATGCATTCAAATTATTATTATTATTTTAAAATTATTACAAAAATAGAAAAAAAAAAACAATACAAAGTGTTACCATGACCCTGGCGTTTAGGAGAATTCGCAATAATACGCAACACAACTGATTGAAGTAAACAGTTACCTATTTAAATGAACTATACAATAAATTTTATTTCCTTCAAATAATCAAAGTAACAGGTGTACTCGTAGGTACTGCTTTGTTGTCAAACTCTGGGAAATGGCTGTGATCTGTTATTGTTAAGCGCTAATTAACGATAAATTTGAAGTACATTCCTTCAAACAGATTTTTCTTAGAAAATTAATTATTTAATATAAATAATTTTTGATAACATAATACTCATGGTTTGGATAAGGCTTCTATAAAATCCTGCTTGACACTGCATACCTCAGCGTATGTCAGCCTCCGTAGCCTAGTTGGTAATGACCCTGCCTACGAAGCTGGAGGTTCCGGGTTCGAATCCCGGCGAGGGCATTCTTTGTGTATTTATTTATCACAAATGTTTGTTCCTTGGTCATGGATGTCTATGTATTTAAGTATCTATATGTATCTATCTATTATATATATCGTCGCCTGGTACCCATATCACAAGCCTTAATTGAGCTTACCGTGGGACTAGGTCGATTTGTGTAAGATGTACCAAGATATTTATTTTATTTTATTTATTTATTTATACCTAAGTCTAAGTATACAGCGGCCCTACCGCGAAAAGTGACAGAGAAAAAGCCTCGAGAGCCAGCGGCCCGGGCATAGCATCAGTAGAGCCATAATTACTGTATTATGTTATGATTTCAGAGTGTCGACATTGCTCAAGCGGCCTATGACGGGCAATGGTACCTGAAGTCACAAGAATATAGGAAAAGCGTACTTATTATCATTCTGAGGTATGAGAACTAGGAACCACAGTCGTGTCACAAAACCTGTTTCAATATTACAGGCACCGTTTTTTGGCACGATTTTGCGTGATCAATTAACCTCTAGCCGCCCAGAGGTCTGTAAAGGTTCCGGTTCTGCGGGCTACCATGATCTAAATGCGATTAAGTTTAGATTCGGCTTTTCAGTTTTTGACAGTTATTCTATGTAGCTGACATATCGCGATTTAAATTAGATTTTTTTCAAACTTGTCACGGAATGTTGATATTACTTACTTTAAATTAAGCCCGGAAATACTATGTATGCGGTGTCATATGCTAAGATGATATGTAAAGAGATTTCATGTATTTATTTCACTCCTAGGACTGCAAACAAACTGTCTTTTGTTTTGAAACGTCAAATTGTGACACTAAGTCTTGACATTCAGCCACAGAAAAAACAATAACCTAAGAACTATTTGGATCGAATCTGTCCCCTGTTTTGAAAAGAGGTTTAATGATACTGATTTTTAGTTGGTCTGGAATTAAACCCTCAACAAACGAAAGATTAATTATGTGCTCGAGAGGATGACATATATATCAAAGGAACATAGTTTCAAGATCTTCGTCGTAATATTATCGTAGCCACTTGATTTGGTATTTCTGAGTGACATGATTATTTTAACTATTTCATTAGAATCTACTGGCATTAAATACATGGTATTAGGATTGGTAATAGGCATGCAAGGAAGACATTTATTTTTTGATGAGTGTTTCAATTTAGTAAGATCTATAAAAAAGTCATTAGTCTATACCGCCAGGTAAAAGGATTTCTCAAACAGATGAAAAAAAAAGTTAGGCGCGAATGTTTTTTTAAATGTTTTACGATACTGTACTATTGGTTTATTTACAAATTAAATAGTATAAATATATTTACAAATTAAATGACTGTATTTTATCAATAAAATTTGATTGATTGATTGATTGATATGGTTTGGCGAAATCAGTTCGTTTTATTTCATGGCAAGTTTGAGAAAAGCACTATACAAATCTCGGCGAGAAACAGGGTTACAGGCCTCGTATTCCTATCTGGCCTCAGTTCCTTCGGCCAGATATATCTACTTGGCCTGTAACCCTTCGTTTCCCGTACTCTTTAGTAATGTACTATTAAACTGAATAGCATAAGTAGATCATGGTAGCCTGCCTGAGCTTTTGAAATCCGAATGGGTTGTGCACGTATTAAACTTTTAATTGTGTATGATAAAAATATATTGTAGTCTAAATAAGAATTCAAGAGAAAATCACACTCTAACGGGTGCTTCAATGTTTAGGAACCGATTTGTGTATTCTTAAATCGGCTTCCTATTCGTGTCAAGAACAGATCCAACGTCGAGCGTGAGCGGAGGCCTGACAACCAATTAGGATATTTGTCTATTGATCAAAGTACTTAGAATAAAAAAGTGAATACTTTAATTAACGTATTCATATCATCACTATGATCAGAAAAACGTAACGTTATTATTTTGTAGGTTACAGAAAAAAACTTTTATTATGAATTCATTCATAAAAATAATCACGAATAAAAGCGCAAGCGTCGTAACATAGATTGTAACCTGTCATCGATATTGCTGGCATAAAAATTATGACGACTACTATAATGCACGGCCATGATAGGTTTACTTTTTACCGTTCGTATTTTTGTTTTATTTTATTTTTTGTTGTGTTTAATAAGCCTCTGTACCTACCTTATTTTAATATTTTAACCATTTGTTTTTCTGTTTTTATTAATTATTATATTTCTTTTTTTCTTTTTTATGCTTTGTGATTAATCTGTGTAATGTTACCTGTCGTGATGCTTTCACCGAATGGTATCATCGGAAGATCAGCGCTGGTTTAGGTACGCCGGCACCATGCTGAGATGAGACTATTTCGTGGCACCATCTTATTTATACCACGCCATACCCCGATTTGTTGTCTTTTTGTTTTTTTGTTATATTCTCTGTATCCTTGTATTATTTAACTGTAAATTATTGTGTCACGATTCAATATTATTTTTATTCTTATTCTAACGAGAATCCTTCTTGCATGACGTAAATCTGTTTTACTTTACAGGGCGCAAAAAGCTCAGTACATCAAATCTACAAGTTTCACAAACGTGTCACTGGAGACGTTCACCAAGGTACGTACAGTCAATGACAAAATAAAGTGTACAGAAAAATGTTCAAAAATATGTCTCAGTGCACTCTAATTCTGTGTTATAAGAACGTCGTAACATAATATTCTATGTACTTACATGTTTTCCACTCCGAATGCTCTAATACTTTGAAACTTAGTTAGTGGTGAACGGTGTCGGTCACACATAAATATTGTAAGCATTATTTACTTAAACATATTCTTATTTTTACTGTTTTGTAGTGACTATTTGTTTTCCCAAATAAATAAAAAAATATGAGCGGATTCTTTCGATACTTATTTTTGTACTTGACTGTACCTAATAATAGTTATCTATCGTCCCCGCGGATACCGTCTCATTTGAATCAATACAATCAAAAAGAGACAGGTAGTCACGACAATGCCGTGAGTGGCTGTCAAATACAAGATGTGCTTGATTGTGCCGGTTGTAGTTTATTTTATTGTTATCAAACACAATTTTGTTTGGTTGATCTAACTTGAACAGTTTACGAAATATGCCACTTTCAACGACACCCTGTTTATTTTACATTATCTTGAATAACTCTGAAACAAAAGAAGATCTAGAGCTGATATTAAGCACGGAGTATTCTTAGGGCCTGCTAGTACACCACCTAAAATATTGACCTCATCCGTGGGGAAAGGCACCTCTTGTTCGGTAAGGCTGCTAAACCCTTTGTGTTTTGACAATAATTTAACAATGTTATGATCAAAATTAAGTTTTAAATATTTTATAAACATGATTGCTAGTCATTTTATTTGAATAAGGTTCATTTTAAGAAATAACTGAACACTTTGCTTGCTGATATTAGGATATTATATGGTCATAACTGTTGTTTAATTTATTTCTAGATACTAAATGCCACCTGGTCATTCCTGTCACTCATTACAAAAGTATATGAAGATTAAAAACAAGAAGTGGCAAGGCAAACGGGTTGTGTATCGCAGGACCAAGTATATTCTCTATGTTCATCAATGCTGCTGCCCATCATCAAACAATAAATTACTGATCAGTGAAACTTCAGCAATTAACCCCTGCAGTGCCTTAGTGACAGATCCATCACAAGCTATTTGGACTGTAATTTAAAATAATGAAATTAATTAATCGATAAGCCCATTTATGACAGCGGCGTTCCAGGGGTTAATTCCAGAACAGTTAAGTATTTGGTATCACTCAAATACATTCACAACTGTGCACGGTATGTTTGTCTATATTTTGCTTCCTATAGACATCTCAAAGGTTCAAAGGTTAACTGGAAGAGATCCCTTACAGGGATAAGCGCCTTTGTACCTGTCAAATTTTTTGTGTAAATGTGTATTTTTACCTGTGTTTTGTGTACAATAAAGAATTTACATACATACATAATTCCCCACAATGATAAGAATCCCAATACATTTGATAGAGAATTCAAGCTAGACAAAATTTGACATTGCATGAAAGGCAATGTTGCAGTTTATAGTTTAAATTACGAGTATGATACAAGTTTGGAAAGTGTAATGTTTTATTATCAGCGAAACTGAATGACATTAAATAAAAGTAACACAATGAATTGTTTTATTTTACCCTGTAAACCATCGATGTAATGTAATTTAATAAAATGCCAGGAGATGCCCCTTCTAGGATATGATGAGAGCGAGATACAGAGAGAGAGGAAGTGAGAGAAAGAGAGAGATATATATATAGATAGAGAGAGAGAGACAAGTAGATATAAACAAAGGAAGGTTACGATTGATAGGTATAATAATATGGCTAATGTATGTATGTTGCCACTACGTATAGTGCCAATCTTTTTCGCGTATGACTATAATATTATAGCCGGGTAGGTGTCGTGGTAGCAACTGGCTCAGTGCTTGATAATAGAGACCTAGGCTCTCCGAAACATATCGCACGTAGTGACTAAATATAATAGAGTTGAACCGTTTAATTTTATTTTAGTGCAACGTTTTTATCAACGATCTTCAGGCCAAAAATCCCAGATCTTAACTACTCGGCTGCCACGGATTAAATCCGCTTACATATCCAGCTGTCAAAAAATAAATCCGAATACTGCCTGAATTTATGCACTGTTTTTAACCCCGAAACGTGAAAATGTTTCGGAAAATGTAGGTTGCAGAGACTATAGCAAAACATAATCGCATTAAAGGATTACTCACGGTGCTATTTTTAGGGTTCTGTGCTTCAGACGAGTTAACTTTCTTTATGGAATATAATATGTTTTACTCAAACATGCAAAGAAATATTGTTATGTTTCTTATAATAAGTTGCGAAGTATGACTAGGACAAGAGGTTTACAACCCAATGCTACTGGAATTTTAAGAAAACGAGCTCAGCTCATATTAGTTCAACTATACTAATATTATGGGTTATGGGCTACTTTGTGTTTATAACTTAAATTTCACTCTCACCCTTTATTCATTTTAAACGACTCGACTGCTAACTTAGCAAGACGCTAAGTATCGTTTGAACTTTTCGGTCTTATCAATTTGTCCACAAGAGTGAATGGGACAAACAATACTTAGTTTATGATAAGGAGAGTTAGTCTCTCGGATCAATTTAGTTATCACAGGTTGACGGTATCAGTAATGGACAATTGATCAAGTTCCTGATGTACAAGCATTTTTATAAAATAGTTTAATATTGGAGTAATTAAAAAAATCCTGCATATTATTATGCTTGTGACACTATGTTTTTAAATGACTTCAAAAAAGGAGAAGGTTTTCAATAAGTACCTACGACTTTTTTTCTAATGCATGTTACTCGGATATCTCCGAAAATCGTGAATAGATTTTTTTTAATGGAACGAGTATAAACCCGAGATGGTCAGTGGTCGCGTGAGCACCAAGTCGGGATCTGATGATGGAATCTTGGAATAATCGGTTTAAGTCAGTTTTTTATTGTATAACGTTATACAGATGAACAGTAGGTAATACTGTAACACTCGATAAGATTTACTTAATTGGTAATACTCCGGAGAAGGATGCTCGCTTTTAATCAAATGCGCCTACGCACTATGCGTCGGAGTCCGACCGCAGCCGGCCGCATCTGCGAGGAGCCGAACGGCTTGTGGCTGTCAATTCTTGCGCTATGAAGGCTGAAAACTATAGACACAACCTTATTCTGCTGACATAAGAGCGTGTTGCATATTTATGCAGCCTTGGATCGAGCATGGATGACGTACATTGGATATTAAACACATTATGAATACAAGAATTGTTTAAATTGTTCGCAACGTCATAACAGTTTGTACATTTGAATCAAGTCACGATGATAAAATATCCCAGAAAGCTTGTTTGAAAGAAACTTTTTAGTAAAGAAGTTTGTATGAAATTTTTGTTACTTGACCCCATAAATTTTTGGTAATAAAAAAGGAATGTTTCATACAAATATTTTGGGACATTTTTTGAAATGTATTGTGTTGGATCTTACTAAGCATCATTACCTCTACTAGTCCCAATTTTTATCAATATTGAATCGAAGACGTGATCCAAATGTGAAGGGTCCACGGAAAAATATATTATGTCCAGTGTTTAAAAACATCAGGGCAAATTCACACCTTATTCTGTTAACAGTAAGGTGGTTTTTCCTTCTGTAATTTGAATTGAGTAGACATGTTCTTTCCATAGACCCTTCATGTACAAATTTTTTGAGAGTTGCTTGAAAAAGTAAACATTCATAAGATGTAACATGCGCTAGTGCCAAGAAAAGGAACAGAAAGCAGCTTTGTTTAAATTTTGGCTCACGCCTTTATGGATCAGGCTCATTAGGAGGCTGTTTTTGCATTCCCTCATTTAAAAATTTTACCGTTTTTATAATTTTATTCGTATCTTCATATACTAGGTATTTTCTTGAGACATTTTGTTAGCCATTATTAGCCAAGGTAGGCACTGAAATGAGACCACACGTGAAGGTTCACCCAGTCGAAAATGCTAAGGTAACGAACATAACAAAATATAATCTTATTAAGAACATTCTCCTTTTTAAAGTAGGTTAAAAATAAAATGAAACAAAAGCTGTTGTAATAATACAACGTTAAAACACGTTACAAAGTTATGTTCATTTTTTTTACCTTCCCATGCCATGAAAAGACTTATACATTAAATCCTCATTTTGGGAATATTTTCGGTCGTCAATCTATTTCTGATATCTACAGAGCACCTCCGAAAATCTGAAAAGAAATGCTGTAGGGTTATATTTAAATGTAAACAAACCTCTTAACTAATAATTACACTAATGAATCCTGTGTCTGGTTTCATTTACCACCTGTATAAAATATACACACGGTACATACATATAAGTATTGCAACTGTGAATAATTTCCCAGGCATCACTGCCGCGTTGACACCAACTTTTTGGGTCATGTTTTGAGTGATAGTTACATTACCATACTTATTATTGTTTGTAGGCCTACGCATATTAACCACATCGTCCCTGTTCAAATAACTTCATCATACCAGCTAAATTTGCCTGTTAGCAACATTTAAATTGACATTTCGAAGTTGGGAAGTTGGGTTGACATGGGTTGACACGTTTCACCCCCCGCTCCACCCCCCGCTGCAGGTTTACACACAATGCCAATTAATACGTGATTATCATGCCGTAATACATTATGATAAAATGGCGTGAGCTTGAGAAATTAATTTTGCGCTCCTATTGGGGTTTTAACGGGTTTTTGTCTGTGTTTCGTTGATAATGAAATAATTGTGTTATTTAATACATTACAAGTTATGTAGGTATATTAATTTATTGTTAAAAAATAAAAAATGGATCTGGACAATGGAGTGGTTTAGATTATACTGTAGTTTCTATCGAGACACGAAACATGCACAAATTATACTAATTGAAATGGGGTTCTATGTGTGTAATTAATTATTTTCCGTTCATTTCGTATTGCACAGGTACTTAGTCCATTCAAAAATAGCCTAAAATATTAAAAATTAACACATTAGGTTCAGTCATACGTCATACATTATGTATTTTTACATATCGCACCGTACCTATTGACCTAAGGAATTTTCCCATAGCTACCCAAATGAAGTAATAACCATTAGATATTCGATATTTTTATTTTATTTAAATGCGCTTTGTTCATACATGTACCTCCTGAAAAATTAAATCGGTTCTAAATAAATTTCGATCTATTCATCATAATTCTATTAACATTTTACTAACATATTTACACAATGAAAAAAATTGAATGCAAACATTATACAACAAATGGCTTAAAATAAGTAGAACTATAAATAAACATTCGAGGAAATATCATTTCCAATAAAATACGTGTTCATTAGCATGAAACTTAACGAGGAGGCCGTCGAGGCTCGTTACGAAATGGAAAAAATACATTCGTCGTCGCTTACGTAAACTTTTAATTGATAGGAAAAAGAAATTCGATCTAGCTGTCTGTAATCTCTGAGTTGTACCAGCTGTGTCCTTACTGTTTACCCAGGCTGTAAACGTCAACAGAACTTTTTTTCTACACATTTTCTTGAAAAATAAATTGCTCATATTTTAAAGACAAACGGGTCTTAATCGCGTAAACTTACGTTTAATTATATCCTGACGTTTCGGGCATGACGTTACGTTGGGGAAACCAAACGCACCATAGCGTAGAGCCACCAGAGCGTACAAAAATATATAAATTGAAAAAATAGCATAAATATATCAGTAAGAAATATCCACATACTTAAAATGAGAAACTATTTTAGACTTCATAGTCAGTCATTTCAATTACAAGAGTAACATTCTGTGACTAGTAATAGTACATTACTATAGAGGACGGGAAACGAAGGGTTACAGGCCAAGTAGATATATCTGGCCGAAGGAACTGAGGCCAGATAGGAAAACGCGGCCTGTAACCCTGTTTCTCGCCGAGATTTGTATAGTGCTTTTCTCAAACTTGCCATGAAATAAAACGAACTGATTTCGCCGAAGCATACTATTTGATTTGTAAATAAACCAATAGTACAGTATCGTACAACATTAAAAAAAAAACATTCGCGCCTAACTTTTTTTTTAATCTGTTTGAGGTATCCTTTTACCTGTTGGTATAGACATTAGTTCGTAGGTTTTTTTTTTCTGTGGCTGAATGTCAAGACCTAGTGTCACAATTTGACGTTTCAAAACAAAAGACAGTTTGTTTGCAGTCCTAGGTGTTAAATAAATACATGAAATCTCTTTACATATCGACGCTGGAAAGGAGAAATTGGATAAGCGACACTTTTGAAGATATTGAGTTATATACACCGTTAGAATCGGCGAATTTTTCTGCGTCGAATGAGCTTGGATTCGTATCCATCTGACAACATTTGTGTCGCTTATCCCATTGGTGATTTAGAGAACTTTCGACCATTTTTTATTACTAAACGACTTGGTTTTTGACAACTTTTAGTAAATTGGAGATTAGATAAAACATAATTCAACATAATTAATCTTGGATTATTTTACCTATTCGTCATGACAAGTTAAATTTTACTTGGATATTTTTGCCGTGTAACAACTAAACTTCACTTGTCGGTTAGCTATTTCTACCTGACTGTATGATATGTTCTCATGTCGTTTGGACAATTTTACCTTCGTCTTAATTTAAAATTGAAGACGGTTAGACAATATTACTTGACTATGATATCTGAACTACTTATTGGCATTTATCCATTTTTACCTACATTTATTTATGAACCATCCCCTTCACATATCCCTTTTTACTATTTACCTACTTTTTGGAATAATGTTATAAAAATTCCTGGAACAGTTTTTCTTTTTTTTGTGTAAGTAAATTCGTTTACTAGTCACGGAATGTTACTCATGTAATTAATATGACTAACTATGAAGTCTAAAATAGTTTCTCATTTTAAGTATGTGGATATCTCTTAATGATATATTTATGCTATTTTATCAATTTATATATTTTTACCCGAATATAAAATAAGCCACTTCGGCAGTTAGATAATTTTAACGGGATACATTCGTTATGTAAGTCTCGGGTGGATCTTTTTACCTTCCTTATTTCTTACACAACGTGTTGGTTAGATAATTTTACCTGAATCAATTTTTCCGACCATTTTGCTTAAGCGACAGTAAATCATTAAGTAACACTTGAATACGTTAAATAATGAAAACATCACGTAGAAAACATATTTATGTCCATAAATAATGCTTCAATTATTTGATTTGGCCTGCTGATTAATCTAAATGATTTTTTTTCGAAAATCTCTGCGGTTTTTTGCTTCTCCTGTAAAGTACGCACTGTGTCGCTTATCCAATTTCTCCTTTCCAGCGTCGATATCATCTTAGCATATGACACCGGATACACAGTATTTCCGGGCTTAATTTAAAGTAAGTAACATCAACATTCCGTAGCAAGTTTGAGAAAACAAATTTACTTACACGTGAAAAAAGAAAGACACTGTTTTAGGTATTTTTATTCCTTAACTTTATTCCAAAAAGTAGGAAAGTAAGTAATAGTTAAGTATTAAAAAGAATTATATTTTGTTTTTCTATTTGAGATCATTTCTCTTTATTTTAAAACATGCAAAATCAACAAGGATAACTCGTTATTGAGCCGACAATAGTTACTACCTACCTACAAACGAGGCACTTGAAAACTATCTACTTTTAACAACCGTACCTGTTGGTATGTTTATCCACTATTACGTTATGATAACACTTAAAAAGTAGTTTTATTATTTATCAAGTTCCAAAAGCATTTTACTTAACGCAGAGTAACAATTGACAGGACAACCCCTCTGCCAAACGTTTCTACATTACGTGACAAAGAATAAAATAGCAGACATTTATGTATGCAAATTGTTGCTAACTATTTGACTGACATTTCATTCATGCAAGTTAGGATAAGTGACAGTAGTATTCTAATGTAAATTCAGGTAAAAAGGGATATATAAGCGACAAATGGTTCATAAATAAATGTAGGGGTAAAAATGGATAAATGCCAATAGTTCAGATATCATAGTCAAGTAATATTGTCTAACCGTCTTAAATTTTAAATTAAGATAAAGGTAAAATTGTCCAAACGACATAAGAACATTTAATACAGTCAGGTAGAAATAGCTAACCCACAAGTGATGATTAGTTGTTACACAGCAAAAATATCCAAGTAAAATTTAACCTGTCATGACAAATTGGTAAAATAATCTAAGATTAATTATGTTGAATTATATTTTATCTAATCTCCATTTTCTTAAAAGTTGTCAAAAACCAAGTCGTTTAGTAACAAAAGATGATCGAAAGTTCTCTAAATCACCGATGGGATAAGCGACACAAAATTTGTCAGATGGATACGAAACCTAGCTCATTCGACGCAGAAAAAATTGCCGATTCTAACGGTGTATATAACTCAATATCTTCAAAAGTGTCGCTTATCCAATTTCTCCTTTACAGCGTCGATATGTTTACAGTGTGTTAACATCATGCTGACTTGATATGCAGATACGATTGAGATGCAGATTTTTTGCCGAACCGTGAGCATTATTTGATTAAAAATTCGAATTTTTGAAATCCGTAATAAATCTAAGAAAAGTACACTGTGAAGAAATGTGCTTCAAAATTAATCGTTAATTAGCGCTTGACAATGACAGTCTGCTGAGTCCGCACTGTCCGCAGCCACTCGCAGCTTTTGACATATAGCAGAATACGCGTTGCATTGATCGTTCGAAGGAAATAAAAGTAATTGTACAGTTAGTTTAAATATTTCTCAACTCTTAATACTTGAAGAAGATTGCCAGTTGCGTATTAGCACCCATTTTCGTAAAAGCCTGGGTCATAGTAACACACTGTATACACTGTATGGGAGATAAAGGTCAGGGTCGATAAATTTTGAGGTACAAATGTTATAATTCCTAAAACTACAGAAGCAACATAATTATATAGAGTTTATTTCCTCTTGTTTTTATTCTTCATACACTTTCATAATCAGGGACAGGAACGACCAGGTGACGTTCAGTATCTGGAAACACACATTACATTGTAGCATTACGGAATAATCTAGTTATAAAATTAGGTATGCATTTCAGGTAACCACTTGACCCCTTTTGTAACTGTGTACTTATGTAAAATCAGACGCTGCACATAACAAGTTAGTATTATGTATTCTTTGGAAAGTTGTCCCTTATTAAAAACTAAGTTCCTTTGCGTCAAAGGGAAACTTCTAAGGGGTTGAAAGTTAGTCCACGCCGCGACAAACGGCTACAAGCTGCCGATGCCTGAATCGACCGAACTTTTACTTATCAATCAATAGAATTCGATATCACGATATTTATAATCTAGCATCTAACTGATTTTGCCACTGCGAGAAGCGTAATTTTTTTTCATGGGTCATCTCACGGCAGGTATTAAAAAATTACAGACTACATTCAGAATTTTAGTTATTGAGACAAATTTAATACAGTGTAAATTTTAGATCCCTTTATATTTGATTAACTAATTATTTTGTTCGATTGTACCATCAATTTTCTTACTGATTGCTTACAAATTCTAACATAGTCCATTACGAAACGTCGTAAGAATTATTTGACAAAAGTAAGACTCTTTGACGAAAATATTACATTTTCAAAATTGGCAAACAATGAAACTTGTCAGATTAAAAGTACTCTTTCAAACAGAACAGCCAATGACTCCATTTTATCGAAGCTTATTTTAATAACTTTTTCAAAAATGGCAAACACATTCAATGTAACTTGTAAGATTTAAAGATACTCTTTCAAATAACCAATGATTCCATTTGCTCGGAGCTTGAGGGCATTTAAGTTCAAATACTCATAAATGTAATATTTTTGTTCAGAGAAATGCAATAAAAACTGAGCACTGGAGCTCTGTGGCTCGAACTAACTAATATCGGGCTAAGGCAACAGCCCGCGGCGTAGATATCCGATATTAAATACTGGCCAGTGAATAAGATTGTGATAGGACTACGTGTGATCGGAAAGTGAAGGCTGGTGAGATATACGGGCTTGCCTTGCTGCCAGACGCCGCCATTTTCCGCACAGACTCTAGAGCTGGTAACAGTGGCAACGTTTGCTCATATAAAAAATACTTATAATAATGTGAGCACTTCAGGTTGTGTATACACCGCAATGTTTCAAATCTTCATTAAAAGAACATCCAGGCCGGCGGCTGAGAGACGGTGGTTGTGACCCTCGCTCCAGTTCATATTTGGTGCAACAGGGGCATGTTTATCAAAAGCTTGTAACTTGTAATACAAGTTTTTATCTATATCTAATTAATGACGATAAAAAGAGACTTCCACTTGTATTACAAGTTACAAGCTTTTGATAAACAGGCGTCAGATATCCCTGGCTATACCTACAGCGCGGTAAAGCAGCCGGCGTAATGGGGATTTTTGGGCCGGATGGGAGACGGAGCGGCGATTGCATTTTTTTTTCGCTAGGTGTTCGAATGATGAAGCCTGTTGCAGATATTGTTATTGGTGTATATGACCATAGTTTTGCAGAAACTGACCAACTACAATTTTATTGCAATCTGACTTAAGCTTTAACATATTGAGTTTGGTCGCTTTCTGCATTGTCAACAAATCGAAGTTGGTCGTTTTTTCCATAACTATAGTCATAGTTATGACGAAGCCTGTTGCTGATTGCATTTTGAAGCATCTTGACGAACCCTAAGGCGTTTTTTTATTTGTAAATTTAGTTCTTTTTATAAAGAACATCCATAAACACATTTCTTATGCTCCAATGTTTACACAAACTCACGTGGTGTGTTGCGCCAGACTGCTCGCATTACGTACCTGAGTAAAAGTTTCCAGCGATACGTCTGTGAAACTCGTCGATTTGATGTACTGAGACTTCTGCGACCTAGAAAGTGGAACTTCGACTTTTTAGAAGAACTTTCCTTGTTAGATTGAGTAAAATGAGCGCTGAGAACCCTTTAAATAGGTTAAGGCATGCACTAGTCTCACCGCGAGCTAACCTATGAACTATGAGCTATAAACACGAACTCCCGTGTATAAAAAAGAGACACGGCGATACTCGCCCGGCGGTGATAGCTGATAGCTGGGCGAGTATCGCCGCGTCTCTTATTTACACGGGAGTGCGTATCTTTTGTTCGTGTTTATAATAGTTCATAGCTTTGTAGCTCGAGGTGAGAGACCAGTGCCTAAGCAATTTTTTTAATGAGGCTGTTAATATAGTCATAGACAATAAAACCTCTACCAATACAGGGTGATTTCCAGGACGAGATCAGTTTTACTTTATTACTCCACTAAAAATTAGCAGCTGAATGTCTTGGGTCTCGTTAAAAACAGACAACACTGTGGCTATTGATTATTATGACAGATTAAACTGTAGCAAATGTAATCCTGCCAACTGAGGGTTACCGCGTCCACTGGGGTTACCCTAAGGTACCCTAATGTACATTTATAGGTAGAAGTTAGTTATTCGATATATTATCTACATTTATAAACTGTTTGGTTCCAATCAATAGCCCCAATAACCTAATTGGCTGTCAGGCTTGAGGCTCACGCTCCTCGCCGTCAGATCTGTTCTTGACACGAATAGGGAGTCGATTTAAAAAATACTCCAATCGGCTTGTAAACATTGAAGAACCTTTTAAATCGTCCATGTCTCTTGATTTAAGAGATTTGTCTACTTATCGTAATTTATTGGTTATTTTTGAGTACCTTGATTAGATTTTCATTTTTGTTCGAAAATCTTTTTGGGACTAAGTGTGCGTATTAGTAAATTAGTATTTGTGCTTCCACTTTAATTAACAGTATGCTTAGCACATAATTGGTACGTCAGTACTTATTTCGCCGCGAGATAGACTATCTATCCCTCTTTTATTCATATAGTTAGTAAAAGATGGAAAATCTATCTCGTGCCTATCATGAAACAGAAATATGGCAATATAATTAAAGTTTATTTTTCAAGTTATGGTTCGTGAAATATAAATTGGTAACTTTCTACCTACATTATAGTAAAAATAAACATTCAATTTATATTTCTCGAACTATACTATAGGAGACCCGCCGGGAGAATCCAAAAAACCGATCACTGGTCATGTAGTATGATGTGTTTTTTGAAACGACCGTGAACCTGTAACTTATTGGTGAGTAATCATACCTCAGCATCATTATAAGTACACATTTCTTATATCCTTGTGATTTCGTGTACCACTGGCCATCGTAGGCCGCTTGAGCGATGTCGACACTCTGAAATCACAAAATTTAAGATCTCTTGCGCAGTCCAGAGTTAGGCACTAACCCTAGAAGTTCCTAATAGATTGATTTAGTTATTCAAGTTAGTTGGTTAACCCTAGATTGTGCAAATAAGCTTTATGTATATCATTGTGTAGTCCATTCGGAAACTGAATGCACGTGAGATGATATTATGTATGCATGCCTTCATTTTCACAAGTCTCTAAAAATCAATAGTTTTAACAATTTGATTGGTGTTAAATATAAAAAATATTTTTTTTTTCATTGTATTGAAATAAATATAGACCACCAAAAAAAAATTTTATTTGAAACTCACCGCATCAGTAAGGTTTTGCCCATAATAACAACAGGTGTAAATACACACTAATATTATATTTGCTGCCAACAAGTTTTTAATACTTTCAGGGCTGCAATGAATCTGAAACAAACCAGACGAGAGTCGGTAACCAACAAACTAACTTGCCGCTGGAGAAGCATGAAATGTGCGTCCATATGATGCGGAGATAGTTTACCACCAGGAGGCTTATGATGGTCTCGTGTTTAATCGTTTGTCGTTGTTTCCGTCAGCTTCTAACAAGTATGCAAGTGCAAAAGTGACGAGTAGGTACCACGATAAACGGTAAACGTGAAACCAGGGCTACCATGACGTACTAAATCGGTTCAGTTTAGGACGAAAGAAAGGGACAAGGCTATACGAGCCGTATATCACTGTCTCTTTCACTGATGATTTAATAGCATTAGTAGGTTATGGTAACCGCCCAGGTGGCTTACGATGGTCCCGTTTTATCCATTTATCGTGCTACACGTCACACTCGCACTTGCATACTTATTAGATCGTAACGGCGACAAACAATTAGACGAGGTCTCCATCTTAAGCCTACAGGCAGGTATAATGTGCTTGTTTAACACTTTAATTGCGGACGAGTGCTACGCGCTACGCTCGTAGCCAATCCTGTGATTTTTCCGTTTTGTAGCGAAAATCGACCTCCTACAGAGAACTCCCCTCGGGAGTTCCCCGCGCTCAATGTGTTAACGTCGCAATGGCTTAAAAAAACACCGCTGCCCGAATTAACGTATGCGGAGTGAAATTTGCACAAATTTTGAACAAGTAAAAACAAAATAAAAAAATTAAATTTAACTTGTGTCTCAATGCTAAATTAATTTGTATACAATTGTTAATTAAATTGGATAGTTTTGTCGGGTTTGGCATCTTTCTTTAGAAATTATGGCCAATTGAGTAGAACAATGTCGCACAACTGCATGTATTTTCCACAAGACACATTTGCTAAGGCCAAAATCGACGATGATTCTGATTTTTTAGAAGAAGGCAAGATTTGAAACACTGTTTTATAAAAATCTCGCATTCTTTTCGTTTCCAATAAATGATATTATTTCTAATAATTAATTCCCTAGTGTAATGTAACAATTTGGCTACAGCCACTTTTCAGAAAGAGCTCGAATAAAGGAAATTACGTTAACCCGAATCACAAAATCGAACAGGGAGCTCAGAAATACTTCTAAATATGACAACAAAATTGATGAAAAACATCCTCAAACCATGGGCATTACGAAACATAAACAAAGAGCAAGCCTATCAACACGGAAAATAAAAATAAACAACTTTGAAAATATGACTTCGCCATTTGATCAAAAAGTGTAAAAAACACTGCTTTTTCAGTAACGGATGTCACGGTGAACGACTTATAGCTAATTTCAATTAAATATTTTTAGCATAATAAGTAAGTATCAATAGACCAATTAACAAGAATATGAAATATAATGAGCAAAGGATTTTTATTTAAAAAGTTTTCCTACAGAAGATAAAATTAGAGGCAAGAAAAATGCTAACATTTGTTTTTTCGACATCAATGGATAAAGTATCATAAAAATAAAGTTATACACTTTGGATTCAAGTAGTTTTTATCTTGCATAAATACTTGTTAAAATCGATATTAAAAAACGTACATGTTCAAGAAAATAATAATGATATCATTTATTTAATATAATATTAAACTTTGTGCAGATTTCATTCCGCATACGTTATTAGACTTTAGTAGTCCAAGGACGACTAACGGTAGCCTATTGTAAATGTGTATTTCGAAATACATACTCTAGCAGCAATACCAAAGAAACACATAGTTGCAGAGAAAAAGGCCAAATGAATGATGAAGATAGCGCCAAACGCATCGCTCAGTTCCGCCATCAATCTGTAAGAACATTCAATTGGTTAATATAAAACGGAAAATAGTAAACACAAATAAATTAATTTAAAATAGCATGGTCTCGGCCCCGATCTGATAATTTGTAAGCCTTACAGTATTTATCAAATTAGGTACGTGTCGACATTTTTAAAAATCTGATGTTTGTGATGATATATTTTCCTGGTAACATTGATATTAGTTTCATGTTTTTTACGATTAAATGCCAATATGTTTTCCCCTTGTCGCCGTTACCATTATTTTAATAATTTATTAATTATTTTAATATTTAGTTACCATTTTTTTTTACAGGCTTAGGGCTGCAAAGTAGTAATGAAAAATCCATTACATATTTGTATTACTCATATTAGCCATCAAACCAGCGACATGGCACTTCAAAGTCCAATGAGTGACAAACTTACGTAATGTCAACATCTCATTGCACTTTTAGAATTAATTAACTAACGTGAGACTCAACATATTTAAATATTTATCAAACGGGTTACTCACGTAATTTTAGTCGATAATTGCTCGCAAGGCCTCAGTAAACGTCGGGATTTGGGTACCTACTCCATGATGAGGATCCTCTAAATGGATCGAAACATGTCGAGCAATTATCGACTAAATTACGTGAGTAACCCGTTTGATAAATACTTAAATATCTCATTACACGTTTGAGAAAAAACATATTTCTTACTTCAGTAAACCTTGGTGCTGTGGAATGAGTTTTTTCAAAATGGCCACCGACTCTCTGTCATCGCAGTCCTGCACCAAGTGCCTGAAGTCGTCTTGCAGGATCAAAAACAACAAGCGGAGGTGATGCATAGCAGCGTTCATTAACAGCAGGTCGAAAGACACCAAGTAGCCCACGTCCAGTACTGTTCATTTCATTAATAATATTAAAAAATAACCCCTTATTCATAAACATCTCCCAACTTAGGAAGCCACTATGTATTGTTTGTAATTTTCGATCTCATCAATATGTATATAAAACTGAAAGGGGCAAACAATACTTCATAAGTACTACATACAGTAAACATACATTTGTCACCACCCCAACTTCTCCTTCGGGTGTCGTAAGAATCGACTAAGGGATTGAAGTGTCACTAACCATTATTTATTTTGATAAAAGAATGATGATGGGTAGCAGCGTCATCATAGTGGACACATTACTGCGATCGCCAATCCGCTTGCCCAGCGCGACGATTATGGGCATTGACCTCCTAGTGCGTTTATACGCATGGTTAATAGGAGGCCTACGTCCAGCAGTGGACTCTCATAGGCTGATCTTCAGACGTTTATGAATAAGGGGGTGCGGCACTGGTCTCACCGTGAGCTACTAAGCTATGAACTATCGGCTATAAACACGAACAAAAGATAGGCCCGTGTAAATAAAAGGGACACGGCGATACTCGCCCAGCTATCTGTATCGGTCTTTTGTTCGTGTTTATACTTCATAGCTTAGTAGCTCGCGATGAGACCAGTGCCTATGACTGTATTAAAAAAAAACCGATCAAGTGCGAGTCGGACTCGCGCTCTTACGGTACCTAGCCTGCTACTTTTATCATTTTGCTCCAATTTTTATCTTTCAAGTAAGATTAAAAATTACTAACAAATTTTGTGGAACAATTCAAATTGTTTTATTTAATATTTTTGAGTTGTTTTTTTTAAGTAATAACACTACTATGGATATAAATTTATATATATCATAGTGGACACATTAATGCGATCGATCATAGTAGATACCTACTTACTCAGCGTGGCTATAACAATTGGGCATTGCGTCTATTAGGTCATTAGTAATTACCTATGAAATTGGCGTTTTGTATGGACAGTTTTGTGAAAGGTCTATTTTCCATACAATAAATTTAGTGTATTTGTTTTTAATTAATTACAGCGACATCTGTGTGTCTTAACTGTACGTGTATGTAACGGAGAGTGCATAATAGGTGGTTATGTCCCTACCAGGCCCTCGCCACGTGAGTTTCATGTCAGACACAACTCCATCCACACACATTCGTAGGTACATTCACCATCAGATATATCGTAGCGTCGGAGCGCTCAAAAATATCTAAACACGCCTATGAAGCCGTTATGGCAATAAAGGCGTGATCAGATATTTTTGAACACTCCGGATGTCACGATATATCTGATGGCGCCTGTACAGAAGACATTTATATATTTTGTATACTATTTCTTCATTTGTAAAGAAAACTCACAATTCAAAATTTGTTTTGGCATTTTGAATTTCAACAAAAGAATATTGTGAGGAAATGGTAGAGAGTGTAGAGAAAATAGGTATTATGTAGTAGTTAGTAATCAAGTTATTTACATCGCAACTACCACTTATGTAGATATATTATTTCTGTGAAAGTAAATCTCTCGGCTGTGATGACAAATTAAAAATACAGTTACATTCTGTGACTTAAAAAACCTAATAATAATAAATATACTAAAATAATATTGAATTACTTACGGATTCTCCAATCAGCCAAATATACAAAGGTGTACAACAAGAAATTGTCGTCGTATTTGAATGGCATCTTCACGTAGAATGGCGTTATAAATGTCACGTTCTCCTTCAGGATAAAATGTTTGACTGCTGTGTACACGTAACGCGGTGACATGTACAAAAATATGTACACATTGAGTGCCTTGTAGAATACTGAAAAAAGTGGATGACTGGGTATTTTGTTGTTGTTGTATTCTGGCCATTTTTTCCGCAATTCGACATCAAACGTGCCTATTTTGCGTGGTCCCAACACGCTGGCCCAGTACTTGTTGGGGATTTCACATACACCTTTGAATTTCTTCGCAGGTGCATGCAGGTTTCCTCACGATTGATGTTTTCCTTCACCGTAAAGCACTTGTGAATATCAAATGATATTTCGTACATAAGTTTTTTGAAAAACTCATTGGTACGAGACGGGGATCGAACTCACACTTTTACCGCTAGGCCACAAACGTTTTTGATTGAGTATTTTTTACTGTACCTACTTTAGTAAAGTATTTGTCATAAAAAAACAGTACAGATTGTGCTTTTGTTACGCAGTACTGCATACTGGTTCATTTCTTGCCAGATAAAAACTTCGCAGGGCCATCTGTACTGAAAAACGTTGCGATACACGACACGTGTGAAAAGGAAATTCTTAACTCGTGTTGATTTAGAACACTTCCGTCGGTCGTGTCACAATTTATCGCCACTCGTTTCGAACTTGTATCGTAACTATTCATTCATCATGGTCAGGAGTTGTATGTTAGTTGTAAGATGTAGGTATTATTATTTTATCATTTATTTGAATTTAATATTTGAAACAATAATAAATATAATAATACATATTACAACTTGATAGGTCGGTGGTTTATGGTTAGAAGGTGAAGTACATACATTTTATTGTATGCACTGTGTGACAGATAAAAAGTGCTTGCTGCTATGGCTATAACTTGAATAAAAAATCGTTTGTTTTGACTATTGCCGAATAGTTTTTTGCTTTTACTTGAAAAATAGTTGTTCGATTTAAAAATTCAATCTTGTACACACTATATATAAGCAATTATACAATATCTATGTAATAAATGAGATGGTCGTTCTTTGAAATAGGAGGTAAGTTCTAAAAGGTTAGGTTAGGGTCACTAGGGCCTTATTAATGGCTGAATATAAAATATTTTTATTTTTAATTTATAGAAGCATGTAATATTATGACTAATTCGTTGTGTCTTATTTTATATAACAGTTATTTTAGTTTATAATTTTATTTATTTTGTCGAAATGTCATTTATTTTATAATATAATCTCGACCAGATCCATTAATTTATAATGATGCATTTAGGTATAAATAGGTACTAAAAGCATACAAAACGAACCCGATTCAATGGGATGCGTAAAATTACTTCATTAATACATTTCAATTTTTATTTCAATATTATTTCCATGAAATAACACGCAGTTTAGACAGAATAACAAAATTAAGAAACAAAATTCTAATAAATCTGTTTATTATTTCATTTCTTTTGCATAAAATGAAAGCATAAAGCTAAATGAAACATCGCCACAGTAATTCCTGAACAATAACTAATTAGAAACGACATGGCGAAGGCGTGTCGTGTAAGAAACGATGCCGATTAGTGACGTGCGTTTGTCGGGAACATTCCCGAATCTAAGTAGTAAAATATTTTTTTAGTACAGATGGTGTATTTTTTAGGCTCTAGTGCGAGAAGTGTGTCATTTTACGTCAGGTTTGAAACTTCGGAGGGCCATCTGTACTAAAAAACAACTCTACTAATAACGAGTTACCCCCTTATTCATAAACGTGTCCTAGATATCGTTTGTCTCTTTGGGTCTTATAATATAAGACCCAAAGAACAATACTTAGTGGCTTGCTAAGTTAGGAGTCGTTTAAGTAAAAGTTTAAATGTAAACGAATATTTTTCATTGTCAGCTGTGTAAGAATTAAAATTTGGAATTTATGCTTTTCTATTCCTATTTAATTTTTCTGTTTTTTGCACAATGCGTATTTGTGGGAACGTAAATGTGTCATAAAAATATCTCACACCCCGGGAACGTTCCCGCACGACGTCCCTACCCCTAGCCCCTATTTCCAGGAGATCTTGTCCTCGGGATCTTCATATAAATGGGAAACGTTACGTCGCCGAATCATGGAGTCAATCAATTGCGTCGCCCGCGTGTGAAGCGGCAAATCGAAAAATCTTCAAAATGTCTCCGTTTCGTTCGATATGCGCTGTCGGGAAGCGACGAAATAATCATATGTAGTTATATGCATTACCTTGACTTGATGTTTTATATGCTTTCGACTTGCTGTGTTTGTTTGTCGAAAAATGGGTCAAAAAAATTACGTCAAAGACTTACTGTTAGTGCAAATTGAATGGAAATAGGTACTATGTTATGAGTGTTATGACACCAATGATATGGATCGATTGCAAATAAGTTGTACATAGTTAAAGAAAACAAAATTTTACTTTATAATTTTCGTGTACGAAGTTTAAATGTCTAAAAACTTTTAGCCGTGAAAAAAGGCGACAAATTTCAATTTTTTATCCAATCCAAAATGCGCAACTACATTTTTTAGGGTTCCGTAGCCAAAATGGCAAAAACGGAACCCTTATAGATTCGTCATGTCCGTCTGTCCGTCTGTCCGTCTGTCCGTCTGTCACAGCCGATTTACTCGGAAACTATAAATGCTACAGTAACGAAATTTGGTGAGAATATGTGTTGTATAAACCGCTACAGGATTATGATACTAAATTGTAAAAAAAACTATTGGGGTGGGGGCCCTCCATACATGTAACTGAGGGATAGAATTTTTTTTTAGTTTTACATAAGCGTGTGGGGTATTAATAGAAAGGTCTTTGCAAATGATATGAAGGTTTATACATCACATTTTTATTTAAGCAAATCGTTTTCGAGATATCAGCTCTCAAAGTCTGAAAAATGTGTCCCCCCCCCTCTATTTTTTAAACTACGCGATATAAAATTCTGAAAAAAATATATGTTATGCACATTAATAAACTCTATCAACGATTTTTGGTTTGATTAAATTATCTCCTATAGTTTTTGAGGTAGGTTGATTTAACTGTATTTTTTTAATAATAAATTGATAATGGTACGGAACCCTTTGCGCGCGAGTCCGACTCGCACTTGGCCGGTTTTTTTTATTTTTCCTTTTTCTACTGCAAAACGTTGTTGGTCAGAGTAAATCACATAGTTTGTATTACTAGGTTTCGGAACATCATGTACGCGATCGTGATTTTTGTTTTAATTAAGGTCGTAACTAGGTATGTACAATTCGTTTGCAATCGACCCATAGTCTGATGCTGGAACATTAGATAACAGCGACTCCTGAACTAAGGAAGGAAAACCTGATGTATTTGGTTTCTGGAAATAATATGGTCAATGGATCTCATTAAATAGTCGATAATTGTGTGAGCCGTTACATTACCAACTCATGGTACCTACGCACCTACGGTAGGGTGTTTCACTTTTGTATGGGCAAATAAAATTGTGATATTTTCCCTAAATTTGCACACGCCCTAAGTTTCTCTGATATAAAAATGATATATTGAGATTGGACAACGTTTAAAGGTTGCACACTTTTGAAAGTAAAGCCCCATACATTACGAAAAAAAATACTTTTTATAATTTAATCAAATATAATGAAACAACACTAAAATGAAAGAATGGAAAAATCGAATTTAATGTCATATATTAAAAACCGGCCAAGTGCGAGTCGGACTCGCGCGCAAAGGGTTCCGTACCATTATCAATTTATTATTAAAAAAATACAGTTAAATCAACCTACCTCACAAACTATAGGAGATAATTTAATCAAACCAAAAATCGTTGATAGAGTTTATTAATGTGCATAACATATATTTTTTTCAGAATTTTATATCGCGTAGTTTAAAAAATAGAGGGGGAGGGACACATTTTTCAGACTTTGAGAGCTGATATCTCGAAAACGATTTGCTTAAATAAAAATGTGATGTATAAACCTTCATATCATTTTCAAAGACCTTTCTAGTAATACCCCACACGTTTATGTAAAACTAAAAAAAAATTTCTATCCCTCAGTTACATGTATGGAGGGCCCCCACCCCAATGGGTTTTTTTACAATTTAGTATAATAATCCTGTAGCGGTTCATACAACACATATTCTCACCAAATTTCATTACTGTAGCATTTATAGTTTCCGAGTAAATCGGCTGTGACAGACGGACAGACGGACAGACGGACAGACGGACAGACGGACATGACGAATCTATAAGGGTTCCGTTTTTGCCATTTTGGCTACGGAACCCTAAAAATGAGAACTTATTCTTTGGAAGTAGGTATAAATTCTATAAAATATTTATAGGGCACTTTTATGAAAACCTAATTCCCAGTGCTTTACTAATTTCATAACTATAATAGATTAGTGTACTATATCGACACTGGAAATTTCAAATGTCGTAAGGAACATCTTGTCGTAAGTACACTTTGAATTGCATAGAACTCAGAAAAAAATTCTCTATCGATCTGTATAATTAACTTTTTGATATCGCTTCAAATAAAGAAGTTATGAAGTGAATTTATTTTGTCGTAACTTCATATTGCTTTAAAAAAAATGTTGTATGGGTCAAATTTTTGATTTGAAGGGATAACGTGTCCATTTTCAACGTAGTATATCCTTCTTATTCATAAATCCCTGTGTGGTTAGTTACTACAGCAAAAGAAGGTGCCTTTACGACATTCTATCTGATGAAATAAATACGAAACTGTGAATTCACAATGGCGTAAGGGACAAATGTTTTAGGCTTTTGTGCGTTACAACACAATTTCGAAGATATTATGGCTCTATTCTCTTAATAAACTGTGTCGTATGCACATATAAATCAAAATAATTTTAAAGTTTGATATCGTAACTCACCTTTTAATTTTATAAAGTAAACGTTACTACATTAAATACGGTACATGAATGAGAGTTACGCCTCAAAAAAGATGATATTAAAAATCTTGAAAGATTTTTTATGTACGTTATAACATTTTGTTTAGTTTCTTATAGCACTTGCAACAGTGCCGGCGCGACTTGACCCAGGCCGTCTCAGGAAGAGGGGTGAGGGCAGAGCAGTATTTTTACTACCACATAGATACTGCATCGACCAACAACTCACACACATTTCCACTTCCACCCCTGGAGCATATACATCGTTCTAACGATTCCTCTCTGGACGGCCAACGGCCAATCAAGGCAAGCCGAGTCCTACAGTTCATCTTGGATTCTTCTCCGACCGACGAAAACATGCCTGAGACGATGTCGCTATTGCCGAACAGCTCGCCACAAGCTGCCCCAATCCTATTATTAACTCCCTGGGAATCATGGGCTTATTTATAATTAGCTGTCTTTTGCCAATTCGAGAAATTTACTCTGTAGTACACGTGAACCGTGAACCAGTCTCAGCAGGCTATTGAAAAGTGTAGTGTAAGTGTAAGTGTGTCTATAGTAATAGGGTCCGGACATCTGTCATATTATCATCTTTATTATTGTTGTTTTGGTCTAATAGCCGCCGCGCCGAGCAGTAATGATATTTTGTCGCAGCCCTTTTTATAAGTCATTACTGATTCTTGTCGAGGCCAGAGCATTCCAAATTCTGACGGCTGCAATTTTGTGTACATCATAAGGTCTGCCTAGGTAAATACTTATTTTATGCATTTGTGGTCTGCAGAAACAGAGGAGGATGAGGTCCATAGTAGATTAATTGATAGTTTAAATCAATATGTTGCAACGTTGCAAAGTAGTTTGCTCTGATTTTTAGCAGAAGCTACATATTGCATCTTGTTTCTTACCCATGATTGTTATACATATGTTAATAGTTAGGATTCTCAATTCTTCACAGGCTTTGTTACTTTTGAGCTCAAGTAGCTCTTTATTGTTTTCTGTTATTGAACCCTTGGATAAGAGCTTACGAGTGAGAGTTACTTTGATTGACTTCAACTGTGCGATTGCTTATCATATCTGGTTTGTTCAGCAGATAATATGGCTCCGGTTTGGTGATTCCATAGAAAGGCTCTGGGCTGACAATGCGTGTGTTGCCGTTCTTTCCGGTAAACTCATCTGCTGTTTCGTTTCCAACAATATTGGAATATCCTAATACCCATCTAAGTGTAACTTCATTAAGTCAAGGGCGTTTAATTTATTCTTGCAGCACTGGACTAGTGAGAGCATCGCAGCTTGACTGTTTGAGTTGATGTAGATAATATTGGTTTTTAGGTTTCTGGCCAAATTGATTGCCACACATAATGTAATATTTATGCGCGGAAATCATCATAATATTGACTTCTGTCTAGAAAATGAAGGCCATTTTGCTGATGCTGACGCAAACTCTGACCTTAGGCCTCTCACCTACTTGTACTTGTGGTGCCATTTTCGACAATCATTCTGGTCGTTGGTCCTTTTGTATCTTGAGGGTACTTCGACTGTCCGGTGAAGCCACATTCGATGTGCTTGTTTTATTTCCTAAAGCCCAGGCTTTCAAGTTGGTTTTTGCAGGCTGTTCAAACACTGAGAACACCCTGTCGTTGTGTGAAATTCATACTCAGTTATATTGAGGGTTGGAGTAGCTATTCTGTTAGAGAGCACTCTTCGGACCCATATAGTCGTGGTTTCATCACTTTGGTTTCTGTGAGTTTATTATCGAAAGCACCTTCGACATCAAGGAATACACACCGACCTGATTGCTTATTCTCTAGAATTTACCGCCGCTTTGGTAACCTGTATCGTGTGCTTAGCTTATTTTTATTTTGTTTCTTTCTGTTATTTTCTTACTGGTGCAGTAAAGAATGACTTACTAACTTACTTACTTTTATAGACCTTGTGACCAGGTCAATTGGGGTAGTTTTTGGTAAACATGTTGATTTAGACTTAGAGATCTTGCCACCAAGTAGTGAAAGAAATAGAGATGTTAGACTAATAGTTTTGAAGGACTTAGAACGAGTATTATCTATACTCGTTTTTCCTGCTTTTTGGTATAAAGCGTACCTTGACACTAGTCCATTTTCTCAGTATAAACCCCAATGCAATGCTTGCCCGAAATATTTTGCCAGGCGCGGAAGGAGGACGCCTTGATTTCGTTTTGATAATGTAGGAAACACTTCATAATTTTCAGTCGATTTGAATGGCTTGCACTAACTTAGCGCTCCTTAACCATTTTTTGGGCTACAAATGTAGGTTTTCAGTCGGTGGTTCGTTCCTTAAGGATTCGATAGTTCCTTTGACCGCACGTCTTAAGTATCATCAAAAAGGGTCATAGATCTTTGCGGAAGCAGTTAGATTACTTATCCAGAATTTCTTTCTTAATAATATGTTTTTGTTTCGGGCTCAGGTTGCTCTCAAAGCAATTTTTAGATATATGTTTTCTTCTTTTCACAACACTAAGCTGACTAAAATATATATATACAAACCTAACATGTTTGGTTTTATTTCCTATAAATTGTAACGGGTTATCTAAAATATAATAAATTACACGTGAAATTGATCTCCGTCTATGAAAATTATACAATTGTAAGTGCACAACTTTATATTTTCCTGCATTTTTACGCTACTTACTTCAATTAATCTGGAAACTAGAATTACTTTACAACAGAAAATAGTAGTAATGTAGCATGTTATTTGACAGTTACGACAAAGAGGTAGTGTTTTCGTTTTTGTCGTAACGGATTTCCATAAAAAAACTAGAAATTTTTGGGGGCGTAAGGGACATCTGTCTAGTAAATTTCTGGCGTAAGGGACACTATCTCTGAAACTATTGAGTTTACAAGTATATACCTAATTGTCTAATGAAGATAAAGCTTTTTCGTAGTTATGTATATAAGAACCATCTAATCCGGATGAATATTTAACAAGTTATGATTTTTTTAAATTTTGGTTTTTGTTTTTTGGCTCTCCTGAAAAGTGGACCTTTGTCCCTTACGACATTTGAAATTTCCAGTGTCGATATGTAAACATCCAATTATGGCCTAAAATTAAGTAAAAAACCGGGATCTAGGTTACTTTATAAAGAATACCATATTAACATTATAGTAAATTCACACCCGTGCTTATAATAAAATCGTTTTTTTTTTATATTTGACGATAAAATCAACTTTTCCAAGTAATTTTAGTGTTGGTTCATTTTTTTTTAAGAATTTATAACAAATTTTTTTTTTTCGTAATGTATGGGGCTTTGGCTCCACTTTCAAAAGTGTGCAACCTCTAAACGTTATCCAATCTCAATAAAATTTTAAATATATCATTTTTATATCAGAGAAACTTAGGGCGTGAGTAAAGTCTGAGAAAATATCACAATTTTCAAAAATGAACCACCCTAACCTACGGCTACAAAGTAGGTACAGCTACTTACTGTACCGGGCTACCACGACCTACTAATACGATTCACTTTTAGGACCATAGAATAACTGTCAAAAACGGACAAGCCGAACCCAAACTGAATTACATTTAAGAGATCATGATAGCCCCCTGGTAGATCAGTTCTTACTCGTTATCCATTTGTGGAATGTGTTGACATACTCGTGCTTGAATGCGACCATGTCTGGTCGCAGTTCTTCATCCGTGCGCCACTTGGCGCCCATATTCAGAAAGAGGTTCTTCAGCAGTGTTCGGTTTAGACAAAATTGGATGTATAAAAGGCACGCTACAACAAAAACCAGCCATGAGCGTGTCGGGCCATACTCAGTGTAGAGATCCATTATCAAAAACGGCTGGGCCGATTATGTTCGATTCGATCAAAAATTAGAGGGGGTGACATTTTTTTTTGTTCTGGAGCGATTATCTCCGAAAATATTGACTTTAGAGAAAAACTTTATTTAAAGACCCTTATTCTTTTTCAGAGATCTATTTTAATGATACCCCAAACTGTAGGATTACAGCAAAATCATCTGCTGCAACATGCTGAGATTAGGCCATTTCGTAGCATACAGATACACGCTTTTATTTGTAAAATTATTTTTCGTTGCTGTATATTGTGATTTTTGTGTATGTGTATGTTACGAATAAAGTTATTTCTATTTTCTATTTCTTTCTATTATCAAAATAAAAATCATCCCCACTTTAAGTGTAGGGGAGGTGCCTAAAAAATGTTACCTTGTGAAAGTATAAGTGCTGCAGACAAGTCCGTGGATATCTGCACAATATCAGCTCCTTGACCGACCCTCTCGATCACGCCTGACATGTGGCTGGCTGCCGCCAGGATGTTCACCACCAACTTCACCCAACACAATCGGTCCCACCAGAACCCTTCGTTCATAATATAGATCTGAAAATGTAATCAATAAATATGCATTTATATTACCGTAAGATGGGGCTATTTGAGATCCACGGGGCTATTTGGTACTAAGCAGGAAACAGCATTTAAGCCCGATTTCTTTTTAGCATTGAATGTTGTGAAAATACGTGGGCCCAAGTATACGATATTTGTTCCAAATCTTACGATACGAACATTTATATGGATCTAACACCTTTAATTTCGATGTTACCAAATAGCCCCTTGGCTCTCAAATAGCCCCATCTTACGGTACCTCAATAATTGTCACAAGGTGGACTGAAGACCTCGTGAAGTCGCAGCAGTCATTGTGGCAATCTTTGAGGGAGGCTGTTCAGCAGTAGATGTCTTTCAGCTATTATGATGACGATGATGATGATGAATAATCATTGTCAAGAGTTAATTAATGATGAATTTTGTAGTAATACTTTGCTTCTCACACTGACTGACTGAAATTTTCTTAGAAATTGAATTTTTAAATCAAATCCACGGTATGGTTAAAAGTCTACACCTTATTACTCGGTTTCAAAAAAGCCTACATGTAGGTAACATACTGTTAAACAATTTCAGGCTCGTTTTAACTATAACGTATGAAATCCAATTTTTAGTAAAATATGACGTAATAATTAATTAATTTGCAATAAGTATTATATGTTTTTTAAATGTTAAACAAGGTGCAAAATTGATGTGAGTAAGTAAGTAAAATCCCGACGGAAAATGGAATAATATGTTTAAACCTGATTGGACTTTATGCGGTCAAATATCAAGTTATACGTTTCTTGAAACATTGGTTCGAAATTCGCAAATTCTGACATGTTTGTGGTTAAATGTGGCTCAACTTTGCCGAGTTCGCTTTATATAAGTATACCGCTGCCTGCCTGCAATTGGTGAATTCTTGGATCGAGCGGTTCCGTAGTTTTTGCATACCTATGTCATTTTGTCAATTAGCTATACTTACTTATCTTATACAATACAAATAATATATGTATATATATATAATATTTAGACAAGTGACAATTGAATAAAAATATTTCGTTTCTCGTTTGCTTAACCCTGAGGCCTTTGAGCTTTTTGCCAAATCGAACTTAGAATGTAATTAAAATTGGTCTTCAGCTAAAGGTGCATTCAGACCAGACGAGCATTCGCTATTCTATCCTCCACTCTACGAAATCAACGAATCACGTTTTGTGTAACTATCAAATTTCGTAGTGTAGGGGTTTAGAATAGCGAATGCTCGTTTGGTCTGAATGCACCTTAAGGTGCGGTTAAACTAAAAGAGCATTCGCTGTTCTAACCTCCCACTCTATGAAATTCGATCGGTACACAAAACGTGATTGGTTGATTTCATAGAACGGGCGCTAGAACAGCGAATGCTCTTTTGGTTTAAACGCACCTTTAAGTGATTTGTTTTCTAGACACCTTAATTTAGTGCAAAATAACAATTGTAGTTAATTATGTCATGGATTCTTGAAATCAAACCTTGTTTACATGCATGAAAATCAACCTGTAAGTAATAGTACATTTTGCATCTAGGGGGGTAAGTAGGTACGGTACTACTAACGAAAATATTACTCCCGTGACGCATGTAAGCAATGGCACGCTTAGAAAGCAAGTGTGATAAAAAATCATTAACTAAATTATATTTCCTTACTGAAGTTACAAATCATACAGCACTCGGGAACTACAAATTTAGTAAAATAAAAATGGGGACATGGCGACGTTGCCGTCGAAAACAAGATTCTTTTCAGCAACATACTAAATTAACACCACATTCATACTCGGAATCAGTGCCTTTGCGGGTAAATTAGACTAATTTGCCTCCCAGACTTGTACCTACAGCAGGACTGGATTCAGCACATTGTCATATAATGTCAATTTGATAATCCCACAATGTCGTAACAGATGTGCTTACAATAGAAATAAAATAAGTAAAAAAGTTTTAAGTTAAACGGTTTTTATTGCACCAAAAACTAGAAAATAAAAAATAGTTATAACTAACCGCAAATGCTACTTTCTGTAGATTACTCACGTGAAACTATTATCACTGTAGTCTTCCCAAGTCGGATGCTGAAAGTCACGTTTAGCCTCTATGTCAGCGGATTAAGCGTTACCTAATCGGAAACTTTTACCAGACTGAAATAAAAACGTGGGGCGTACGCAATTGTGATTAAGTCACTATAGTTATTTAAGAGACACACATAGAAATCAAGACAGCAATAGTGTAATAACTAATAAGTTTTGTTCTGGCCTTGATAAAAGCTATTTACCTCTGTAGAAGTGATGGAACCGATGGATGATTAATTGCAAAATTAAAGCTACAATTATAGTTATATTTTGAACTTGTATGTTTCTTTATAATAACGCCCCACGTTTTTATTTTAGTTTGGTAAAAGTTTCCGATTAGGTAACGCTTAATCCACTAACATAGAGGCTAAACGTGACTTTCAGCATACGACTTGGGAAGACTACAATGATAATAGTTTCACGTGAGTAATCTACAGAAAGTAGCATTTGCGGTTAGTTATAACTATTTTTTATTTTCTAGTTTTTGGTGCAATAAAAACCGTTTAACTTAAAACTTTTTTACTTATTTTATTTTCAAGTTTTTAGTGAAATTATTAAGTTAATTTCCGATACTATACCTACTTATTGTAGATCAAAGATGTTGTTTGTAATATGTAGTACAATTATGCATGCTAAGTAGCGTTTATACTCTCGCGCTTTCATCACCAATTACGACACATATATTATATGTAAACGTAATGGACATTATTTTATGTGTAACGGGAGGTGGATCCCTGCTGAATAGATATTTTTAGAAATCCGACACTAAAACAATGTTATTAAATATCTCGATCGACAAATGAAAACCAAAGGCTGGGCGTCGTTAATGTAAGCTTGAATGCCCGAAGTGTCTCAAATGGACGTGTTATTCGTACAATAAGTAGGTACCTTAGATAACAGAGATCTGACAATAAGGAATATATCAATCAATATTGTTTATTGAGAAAATCAAGTTTAAATTTTTTATATTGTACACATTATACAAGTCGAATTTGAAGACTATAAAATATAAACTCATTTTCTCAGTCGACCAACCGGAGGACCGCAGGTCTGACGGAAAGTCCGACGTGAATCGAGGGCCATAAGTGTCAATCCATGCAATCTATGGCACGATGCACGACGGCACTATGGCACGCACTACGTGAATCCGAGAGACTCACACTCTGTGTCTATCAACTGGAGGACCACAGGTCCAAGTGCACGTCCTACGTAAACCACCTGCGCTGTCAGCCTATCAATCGGAGGGCCGCAGGCCCGACAGCACGCCCTACGCGAACCCGAGGGGTATACTCATACTCACAGTCTCATCAACCGGATGACTGCAGGTCCAACGGCACGCCCCACGCGAACCACTTACGCTGTCACTCTACTAGCTGGAGGGCCGCAGGCCTGACGGCTCGCCCTACGCGAACCACTTATGCTGTCACTCTATCAGCTGGAGGGCCGCAGGCCCGACGGCTCGCCCTATGAGAATCACTCACGCTGTCACTCTATCAGCTGGAGGGCCGCAGGCCCGACGGCTCTCTACACGCGATTCACTCACGCTGTCACTCTATCAACTGGAGGGCCGCAGGCCCGACGGCCCGCCCTACGTGAACCACTCACGCTGTCACTCTACCAGCTGGAGGGCCGCAGGCCCGACGGCCCGCCCTACGTGAACCACTCACGCTGTCACTTTATCAACTGGAGGGCCGCAGACCCGACGGCTCGCCCTACGCGATCCACTCACGCTGTCAGTTTATCAGCCGGAGGGCCGCAGGCCCGACGGCTTGCGCTACGCGTTCCACTCACGCTGTCACTCTATCAGCTAGAGGGCCGCAGGCCCGAAGGCTCGCGCTACGCGATGCACTCACGCTATCACTCTACCAGCTGGAGGGCCGTAGGCCCGACGGCTTGCCCTACGCGAACCACTCACACTGTCACTCTATCAGCTGGAGGGCCGCAAGCCCGACGGCTTGCCCTACGCTATTCACTCACGCTGTCAGTCTTTCAGCCGGAGGGCCGCAGGCCCACCGGCTCGCCCTACGCGATTCACTCTATCAGCTGGAGGGCCGCAGGCCCGACGGCTCGCCCTTCGCGATTCACTCACACTGTCACTCTATCAGCTGGAGGGCCGCAGGTCCAACGGCTCGCCCTACGCGACTCACTCATCTGAGTCTATCAGCCGCAGTAATGACATACGGTACTTAACTGTGGTCGCTTACAATGGGCCTCATAAGAAGGCTCAAAGTCACCCAAAGGGCAATGGAGAGGCCTATGCTAAGAGTCTCTCTGCGAGATTGGATTAGAAATGAGACCATTCGCAGCAGAACCAAAGTAACCAATATAGCTCTTCGAATCGCTAAACTGAAGTGGGCGGGGCTCGTCGCGCTTGGAACCGATGGCCGTTGGGGCGGTAAGGTTCTCGAGTGGCGGTCACGTACCGGAAGGCGCAGCGTGGGTAGGCCCCCCACAAGGTGGACTCATGACCTGGTGAAGGTCGCTGGATCCTTTGACTGATGTGATGATGATGATGATGATAATTAGATCCGTATGTATCTACCAAATATCTAAAGCAGAACTGCAAAATCTACATATCGCTAAACCTAACGGTTGTGGCAGGCAGTAACACTGGAGTATCAGATTTGAGGAGTTGGACGTTAGTATTAAATTCGCATGTTTCTACTTACGATCTAAAAAACTTCTTTAAAATCAAAATATCGATAAAAGATAAACCTTGCGGTTATTGTAGGCAGTACAGCAGCATCAGGAGTGAGGAGTTGGTAGTCAAGGTCAGGCTGTTAGAATTTGACTATGCCAAACATGCTATAATTTAATTTTCACGTGTCTAACACTCTCGATTAAGGCAAGCAGTACGTCTGCAGCATCAGGCTTTGAGGATACAAGGATATAAATATTATAATATTGCATTGTCATGGGGACTTGATAAGAGTTCCAAATTTTATTGATTTCGGTGCAGTAGAAGTGGTCGAAAAATCGATCGCAAGATTTGAAGCATCGACGACAGTTGATACGCGGTGAAGTTAATAAAAAATAAGTAAAAAAAGTTTTAAGTTAAACGGTTTTTATTGCACCAAAAACTAGAAAATAAAAATTAGTTGTAACTAACCGTAGATGCTACTTTTTGTAGATTAGTCACGTGAAACTATTATCACTGTAGTCTTCCCAAGTCGGATGCTGAAAGCCACGTTTTGCCTCTATGTCAGTGGATTAAGCGTATCCTAACCGGAAACTTTTACCAAACTGAAATAAAAACGTGGGGCGTACGCAATTGTGATTAAGTGACTATAGTTATTTAAGAACACACATAGAAATCAAGACAGCAATAGAGTAGGTAATAAGTTTTGTTCTGGCCTTGATAAAAGTTATTTACCTCTGTAGAAGTGTTGGAACAGATGAATGATTCATTTCAAAATTAAAGCTACAGTTACATATTTTGAACTTGTATGTTTCTTTATAATAACGCCCCACGTTTTTATTTCAGTTTGGTAAAAGTTTCCGATTAGGATATGCTTAATCTACTGACATAGAGGCAAAACGTGGCTTTCAGCATCCGACTTGGGAAGACTACAGTGATAATAGTTTCACGTGACTAATCTACAAAAAGTAGCATCTACGGTTAGTTACAACTAATTTTTATTTTCTAGTTTTTGGTGCAATAAAAACCGTTTAACTTAAAACTTTTTTTACTTATTTTATTTTCAAGTTTTTAGTGCAACTTATTCTAGATCAAAGGATGTTGTTTGTAATATGCAATACAATTAGGGATGCTAGCGTTTAACTCTCTCGCTTTAATCACGACACAAACATGTGTAAACGTAATGGACAATATTTTTTGTATAACGAGAGGGGAATCGCTCATGATTAGATATTTTTTTGAAATCCGACACTAAAAAAATGTCAGCTTGAATGCCCGAAGTGTCTCAACTGGGCGTCGCGTGTTATTCATACAATAATAGGTACCTTAGATAAAAGAGATCTGACAATAACGAATATATCAATCAATTTGGTTTATTGAGAAAATCAAGTTTAAAGCGAGACCCGACGGCTCGCCCTACGCTATGCGATCAACTCACGCTGTCACTCTATCAGCTGGAGGGCCGTAGGCCCGACGGCTCGCCCTACGCGGTCCAATTACGCTGTCACTCGATAGAGCTGTCAAGCTGATAAGCTACGCGATCCACTCACGCTGTCAGTTAATCGGCCAGAGGGCCACAGGCCCGACGGCTCGCCCTACGAGATCCACTCACGCTGATGCCACTCTATCAGCTGGAGGGCCAAAGGTACGACGGGTCGCCCTACGCTACGCGATCCACTCACGCTGTCACACTATCAGCTGGAGGGCCGCAGGCCCGACGGGTCACCCTACGCTACGCAATCCACTCACGCTGTCACTCTATCAGCTGGAGGGCCGTAGGCCCGACGGTTCGCCCTACGTGCTCCACTCACGCTGTCACTCTATCAGCTGGAGGGCCGCAGGCCCGACGGGTCGCCCTACGCGGTCCACTCACGCTGTCACTTTATCAGCTGGAGGGCCGTAGGCCCGACGGCTCGCCCTACGCGATCCACTCACGCTGTCACTCTATCAGCTGGAGGGCCGCAGGCCCGACGGGTCGCCCTACGCGGTCCACTCACGCTGATGCCACTCTATCAGCTGGAGGGCCGAAGGCCCGACGGCTCGCCCTACGCGATCCACTCACGCTGTCACTCTATCAGCTGGAGGGCCGAAGGTCCGACGGGTCGCCCTACGCTACGCGATCCACTCACGCTGTCACACTATCAGCTGGAGGGCTGCGGGCCCGACGGCTCGCCCTACGCGGTCCACTCACGCTGTCACTTTATCAGCTGGAGGGCCGCAGGCCCGACAGCTCACCCTACGCGATCCACTCACGCTGTCACTCTATCAGCTGAAGGGCCGCAGGCCCAACGACTCGCCCTACGCGGTCCACTCACGCTGACACTCTATTAGCTGGAGGGCCGCAGGCCCGACTGGTCACCCTATGCTACGCGATCCACTCACGCTATCACTCTATCAGCTGGAGGGCCGCAGGCCCGACGGGTCGCCCTACGCTACGCGCTCCACTCACGCTGTCACTCTATCAGCTGGAGGGCCGCAGGCCCGGCGAGTCGCCCTAAGCTACGCGATCCACTCACGCCGTCAGTCTATTAGCCGGAGGGCCGCAGGCCCGACATGGCTGGCAGTGACACGTGTCTCAGCAGTATCTTTTCGTCCAATATTCCGCAGGGTTTGAAGACGAAAGTCTTTGATCAGTGTATGTTGCCAGTGATGACCTACGGTACTAAACCGTGCTCGCTTACAATGGGCCTTATAAGAATGCTCAATGTCACCCAAAGGCAAAGGAGAGGGCTATGCTAGGAGTCTCTGCGATATCGGATTAGAAATGAGACCATCCGCAGCAGAACCAAAATAACCGATATAGCTCTTCGAATCGCTGAACTGAAGTGGCAGTGGACGAGGCTTGTCGCGCGTGGAACCGATGGCCGTTGGGGCGCAAAGTTTTTCGAGTGGTGGTCATATGTACCGGAAGGCGCAGCGTGGGTAGGCCCCCCATAAGGTGGACTCATGACCTGGTGAAGGTCACTGGATGTGGGTGGCACAGGGCCGGTCCTTGTGGCAATCTTTGGGGGAGGCCTATATTCACCAGTGAACGTCTTTTGGCTGATATGATGATGATTATGATAATGAAATCCGTATGTTTCTACCAAATGTCTAAAGCAGTACTTCAAAATCTACAGATCGCTAAACCTAGCGGTTGTGGCAGGCAGTAACCTGGAGTATCAGATCTGAGGAGTAGGAAGTTAGTATTAAATTCGCATGTTTCTACTTAATATCCAAAGAACTTCTTTAAAATCAAGAAATCGATAAAAGATCAACCTTGCGGTTATTGTGGGCAGTACTGCAGCATCAGGAGTGAGGAGTTGGAAGTCAAGATCAGGCTGTTAGTATTTGATTATGCCAATCATGCTATACTTTCATTTTCACGTGTCTAACACTCTCGGTAAAGGTAAGCAGTACGTCTGCAGCATCAGGCTTTGAGGGTACAAGGATACAAATATTATAATATTGCATTGTCATGGAGACTTGACACGAGTTACAAATTTCATTAATTTTGGTGCAGTAGAAGTGGTCGAAAAATCGATCACAAGATTTGAAGCATCGACGACAGTTGATACGCGGTGAAGTTAATAAAAACCGTTTAAAAACCGTTTAATAAAAATAAGGGATTCGAACCCGCTTCCTCCGAGTTACCGGCTCCGCGTGCTCCCAATTACACTACTCACTCTATACGTACGTACTAATTCGACCGCTGTCAAAGAATTGATTATAACAATGATCAATAAAAAAAAAACAATATAAAAAAGGTGTAATTAAATATTAAGATTACATTTTTTTTTAAAGGAAGCAACCTTATTTTTCAGAAAAGGTACGAGTTACGCGATAGAGAGACTAGAGAGAGAGAACATAGAGAGAGAGCACACATCTACGCGACATTTAGCGTGGGCATTTAACGTTGCGCGGTGGGAATTTGAACTTAATAGTATCGTGGCAAGAGTCATTAATTCTGTAAACGGGTTTTTGGATATGGTTTTCTGTGCTTGTACAGTCAAGAGCAAAAGTAACTGATCACCTTGTGCCTTATCACAATGGAATAAGGTCTATAATCGAACAAGAATGATCACTTACTTTTGCTCTTGACTGTACTAATAATGTATTCTGTGGTATATCTGTAAAGTCAAAATGTTATGTAAATATATATGTATAATTATGACATAGCCAATCACTTGCTTTGATTTTTGCGATATACTCTATGTCTATGTAAAATAAGAGTGATGACATGTAACAAAAGCTACATGAAGCAAGTGAGTGGATATGGCCTCATGAGGTTACCAAATGTATACCAAAAGGGTTTTTACATTTATTTTCGGATCTCTAATAACACGTGGAGTAGATGTCGAACGTAATAATATACTGGCGCTTATGAAATAGGTATTTCTAAATCTTTAAATCCAGAAAATACAGACTGAATGAATTGGATATCGATTTACTGTAACACAAATAACAATTCTGTAAGTAAAGTTGCTTTTACAATTTTGTGATACTAAGCGTCCACGAAAATCTAAAAAATAAAACACCATTATTAAGAAGGCAATCTCAATATACATTTAATTAATTTGGTTTATTATATTTGTGTAGGTACTAATTAGAAAGGTATCTTATTACGAATTTTTATGAAAATAACCATGAAAAATAGACCATAGCTGTACGTGCACTTTTGAGAACTGAGTTATTCAGAGAATAAAAATAAATGCAGCTAGAATAATTTCTGATTCTACAAAGCCCCATTTTTTCTCTTTTTCTCGAAAGTCGTTATAGAATGATTTCTAGAAATTTCTTGTGTAGTGTACATTTGAAACCTAGTCCAAATAACGGTTTTTTGTTTATTTTCATTCATAATTTAGACATAATATTTGCATACTAATGGAAGAACATGTGCCTTGGGTTTTTTTATTTAATGAGGTGATAAAACTGATAAATGAACATCAAAATTCAGCCCTTTTTGCACAATCTCGGGTAAATCAAGTAAAATAAGGTTAACTGGTTAAGTTCATTAATTTTTTGATACTAAATATCAGTTTAACATCGTGTAAAAGATATAACTCGCTGGAGCAAGTGTGCCTAAAGGTGCGTTCAAACCAAAAGAGCATTCGCTATTCTAACCCCCCACTCTATGAAATTCGATCGTTACACAAAACGTGATTGGTTGATTTCGTGGAACGGGCGATAGAACAGCGAATGCTCTTTTGGTTTGAACGCACCTCTAGGTATCATAATATATGTACGATAAATGAGATATACACTGTCGGTCAAACAATACAAATTTCAGTATAAAATTTCATAGAAAATTCTGTAAATGCGCTGATTTCAAAGATATATTTTTTAATGATTACAGAATAAATGTTATCCAATTTAATATCAAATTGTATTGAAATTTCACAGATTTTTTAATAAAATCCATAAAACATGGAATTTTATCGTCTGATAACTCGGTGGATATAAAAATAGAGCAAGTCATGAGTAAAACATCCCTTTTTCCATAATTTTTTAGCGATTTTTGTAAAAAATCTAAAATTTGCATGCACTAATCAATTTAACGGCCACTTAATTTTTATAGGATTGTACGATTCATTCAGAATAATAATTCTATAATCTCATAATGCAGTATCAAATTTTACTGTTATCTTTATCTACAGTAGGTAAGTATGTGCCTTTTTCGCTCTGTATCTTATCACATCGTCGCATTTAAGAGGTCTTTGATCTACAAGACAGAATCCACATCCTCTGAGTCCAGAGTCCACCTTAAGGCGAATGTGTGATATTCGGTAAAATCATGAAATACATAGGAACATCATATCGGCCAATTACAACCGCCGCGCCCCCCTCGTCGGCCAAAACGGACATTACCTAAAATGCAGAAAGGGGTGAAAGGAAATTGAAAATGGCGGCGGAGTATAACGCCATTACTGAGGAAATGAGCTACGTGTACGGCTGCAGCCGATTCGCTGTTTTTAGTAAAGTAGAACCTTTTTTGGCTGCACGCTGATTAGGACTCTGTTTAAGGCGGACAAAAATTCGAACAGTGTTGGAAATATAGGAAAAATGGAAAATTCAACTGCGTTCAATGCATACTAAGCGATAAGATTGCCGAAGCCATTGTACGTAGCTTGGTAGAGCGGTGTGGCTAGTGACCCAAAGGCTACGGGTTTTTCTTTGTTTTCAATATGGTAAATTTCACTCTGAGATGTGTCAGCTTCTTACCTATATTTGTGTAGATACAAACAGCAACACTGCAACTGTGGTCCTTATTACGAATAGAATTAGGTCTACTAATGTATAGCTAACAGCGTTGCGAATGAAACATGGTTATTTTAATTTGAAGTTAGAATATAGGTTGCCAAATGATGTCCAACAGTGGACGTAATTTGGCTTGTGATAATGATCACATAGGTACGCTGGAAAGCCATTTTGATGTTATCGTTATTATTACCAGTACATGTACACGATACATACATACCCTTATAATTATAAATAAGTTTTATTGTGTTGAAGTATCACAGTTGTGAACTCAATATCACGTTACGATATGGGAACTTGTAGGCAGTATAAATGTTAAATGTCGAAATAATACCTTATTGAAATTATTGATACGGAAACAATATTAATCACAAAATATCTCCTTTATTTAATTTCTACCAATGGCTTGTATCTCTTCCTCTGATAGGTTTTTGGGAATATTTATCATTCTTGAACAAAAATAAGAAAATATCTCAATATAATTTAAATATAAAATAGTTCATTAAACACTTATTTGGATCAACACGTAATGTCATATTCTTCAACGAGTAACGAGAGATAATATAAACCTATCCCCCGGGTTTTGTTTGGCCGTTTCTTGTGACTGTATTTTGAGAGGCATCTAGCGGACTAAGAATCTATATTATTATTAGCGGATTGCGAGTTTAATAGTACCTGCCGATAATACTCGTAGTGAAATGATCGTTATGGACGGTGTCTGTGCCACTTAGGCCAAACTCCAGTGGTTGAACCCTCATAATCTGAAGCAAGTACCTACCACAGTATGTAGATGTTTCTCACTTCAATTATTATTCAAGCACATTGCTCGCATTGCATGTAGTGTTTAAATTTGTAGATCTCGGACGTCACATACGTCAAGGGGGTAACAATTCCAAAATAGTTCGGAAAAATCTAAAGGATACATATTTACTGTGACGTCTGGTGCATCACAAGATCACTGATTACGAATTAAACTGCAGCAGCTCCTTTGGCACCATACGCGTCAAAGCAATTCTCAAAAACTTTGTACCTACATTTGGATCACTTCCAAATGTAGATACAACATTTTTGAGTATTGTCTTTTATCAATATCGTGATAAAAATTGGTAGGCTCCTCGAGTCAATGATGCTGAACAAGATCCACCACATTTCCTAAAATATTTTAGAAAATTTGTATGGAAGTTTCCAGATATAATATATTTTTGGTAACAAAAAAATGAATGTTTCATATAAACATTTTAGGAAATTTGGTGGATCTTGCTCAGCATCATTGACTCTACCTGACCAATTTTGATCAAATATCGAAGACATGGTCCAAATGTACAAACGTTTTTGAGAAATGCTCGTCAATTGTCAAAAGAAGTGAAATTAGCAGAAATAAACTCAAACTTGATAAGTAATCATACCTACTGAGCTATGCTTTTGTGCACATATATTAATAATATATGTGCACACAAGACATATATTATTAATATACACAAGCATAAAGTGCTAAAATAAATAAAATAAAATAAATAAAATATATGTGTGAACCCTATACTGTCGTGCTAAGTAAAAAAGATGCATCTTTTATAGTAGTTTTATGGGAGATGCGTCCTTTCTACTTAGCACGGCATAGAGGCATCCATTTTAATGATTTTCCGTAACAGCATTTCATCACTTCGCGCCTGAGCGATCAACTCGCCAAGCCGTGGTATTGACGCCGATCAAGCGACCAGCTTGGCATTGTTTCAGGGCCATCGAAGTTTTCTCATTTGGGGTGAAAGGGGCGATGGGTACACCACAACATGGCGATTACGGAGAGACTAATATTATGGCCATCAATACAATTTTGGCTCTATTGTGCTCTGGTAAATTTGCGTCCGAGGGACTGTTAAAACAGGTTACCCGGTTAATCTTGCCCGGAAATATAAACCTTGATATCCGGGGTTCGTTACAGTATCTACATTTAAGGTTACAGGTTACTTTTTTATTTAGCATGCATTATTTCACGTTAAGTTCATGAGTAAAATTAAAATTTTACTTCATTACCTATCAGACTTTACAAAGACGCAATGATGAATCTGAGATGACTGATATTGAGATCATTCTCGATAATACATACTCGAGTGCCTAGGCGCAAATGAGATCAATTTTTAAAGTTTGAAAGCTTAGCACCCGGGCGGTTATTAATCTTATCATATACATATGTTACCAACGGCGCACAAACATAGGTATATGGTTCGAAGTAAATTTCTCCGAAGTGAAGCCGAACTGTGGACCGCGGCCGCCGCAAAGCGATTCCAGTTCTCAGCCTCCCCACATATTGACTTTGCTAACACTAACTCCCCAATTTGACGGTTTGGACCTAATACTGTGTACTAGACGCAAGCACTAGCTTTGCGGCAAGTTATGCTTGCAAACGTGGTCGCAGAGCAGAACACTGACCAGGATGCTTAGCTAAGTTGCCAATCGCTAACGCTTAGTAGCTTAGTAGTCGTAGTTCTAGCTCTCTGTCACTCTTTCATATTGCGCGCTGCCTTTCGTTTACGATTGACGATTAAGCGTTAGATTGGCAACTTGTCCAATAGGGTGGATCGTTTTTTTTATTTTCGGATAATCATAAAATCATCTTTACGAATCGATACTATGCGGCTAGAAAAACAAAAAACATTATGACCATTTTTGGATATTTTATCCTTATGGACCCCATATAGAAGCCCGAAGATCAGCCTTATTAAACGGTTTTTATTATTAAACGGTTTTTATTAACTTCACCGCGTATCAACTGTCGTCGATGCTTCAAATCTTGCGATCGATTTTTCGACCACTTCTACTGCACCGAAATCAATAAAATTTGGAACTCTTATCAAGTCCCCATGACAATGCAATATTATAATATTTGTATCCTTGTATCCTCAAAGCCTGATGCTGCAGACGTACTGCTTGCCTTAATCGAGAGTGTTAGACACGTGAAAATTAAATTATAGCATGTTTGGCATAGTCAAATTCTAACAGCCTGACCTTGACTACCAACTCCTCACTCCTGATGCTGCTGTACTGCCTACAATAACCGCAAGGTTTATCTTTTATCGATATTTTGATTTTAAAGAAGTTTTTTAGATCGTAAGTAGAAACATGCGAATTTAATACTAACGTCCAACTCCTCAAATCTGATACTCCAGTGTTACTGCCTGCCACAACCGTTAGGTTTAGCGATATGTAGATTTTGCAGTTCTGCTTTAGATATTTGGTAGATACATACGGATCTAATTATCATCATCATCATCATCACATCAGTCAAAGGATCCAGCGACCTTCACCAGGTCATGAGTCCACCTTGTGGGGGGCCTACCCACGCTGCGCCTTCCGGTACGTGACCGCCACTCGAGAACCTTACCGCCCCAACGGCCATCGGTTCCAAGCGCGACGAGCCCCGCCCACTTCAGTTTAGCGATTCGAAGAGCTATATTGGTTACTTTGGTTCTGCTGCGAATGGTCTCATTTCTAATCCAATCTCGCAGAGAGACTCTTAGCATAGGCCTCTCCATTGCCCTTTGGGTGACTTTGAGCCTTCTTATGAGGCCCATTGTAAGCGACCACAGTTAAGTACCGTATGTCATTACTGCGGCTGATAGACTCAGATGAGTGAGTCGCGTAGGGCGAGCCGTTGGACCTGCGGCCCTCCAGCTGATAGAGTGACAGTGTGAGTGAATCGCGAAGGGCGAGCCGTCGGGCCTGCGGCCCTCCAGCTGATAGAGTGAATCGCGTAGGGCGAGCCGGTGGGCCTGCGGCCCTCCGGCTGAAAGACTGACAGCGTGAGTGAATAGCGTAGGGCAAGCCGTCGGGCTTGCGGCCCTCCAGCTGATAGAGTGACAGTGTGAGTGGTTCGCGTAGGGCAAGCCGTCGGGCCTACGGCCCTCCAGCTGGTAGAGTGATAGCGTGAGTGCATCGCGTAGCGCGAGCCTTCGGGCCTGCGGCCCTCTAGCTGATAGAGTGACAGCGTGAGTGGAACGCGTAGCGCAAGCCGTCGGGCCTGCGGCCCTCCGGCTGATAAACTGACAGCGTGAGTGGATCGCGTAGGGCGAGCCGTCGGGTCTGCGGCCCTCCAGTTGATAAAGTGACAGCGTGAGTGGTTCACGTAGGGCGGGCCGTCGGGCCTGCGGCCCTCCAGCTGGTAGAGTGACAGCGTGAGTGGTTCACGTAGGGCGGGCCGTCGGGCCTGCGGCCCTCCAGTTGATAGAGTGACAGCGTGAGTGAATCGCGTGTAGAGAGCCGTCGGGCCTGCGGCCCTCCAGCTGATAGAGTGACAGCGTGAGTGATTCTCATAGGGCGAGCCGTCGGGCCTGCGGCCCTCCAGCTGATAGAGTGACAGCATAAGTGGTTCGCGTAGGGCGAGCCGTCAGGCCTGCGGCCCTCCAGCTAGTAGAGTGACAGCGTAAGTGGTTCGCGTGGGGCGTGCCGTTGGACCTGCAGTCATCCGGTTGATGAGACTGTGAGTATGAGTATACCCCTCGGGTTCGCGTAGGGCGTGCTGTCGGGCCTGCGGCCCTCCGATTGATAGGCTGACAGCGCAGGTGGTTTACGTAGGACGTGCACTTGGACCTGTGGTCCTCCAGTTGATAGACACAGAGTGTGAGTCTCTCGGATTCACGTAGTGCGTGCCATAGTGCCGTCGTGCATCGTGCCATAGATTGCATGGATTGACACTTATGGCCCTCGATTCACGTCGGACTTTCCGTCAGACCTGCGGTCCTCCGGTTGGTCGACTGAGAAAATGAGTTTATATTTTATAGTCTTCAAATTCGACTTGTATAATGTGTACAATATAAAAAATTTAAACTTGATTTTCTCAATAAACAATATTGATTGATATATTCCTTATTGTCAGATCTCTGTTATCTAAGGTACCTACTTATTGTACGAATAACACGTCCATTTGAGACACTTCGGGCATTCAAGCTTACATTAACGACGCCCAGCCTTTGGTTTTCATTTGTCGATCGAGATATTTAATAACATTGTTTTAGTGTCGGATTTCTAAAAATATCTATTCAGCAGGGATCCACCTCCCGTTACACATAAAATAATGTCCATTACGTTTACATATAATATATGTGTCGTAATTGGTGATGAAAGCGCGAGAGTATAAACGCTACTTAGCATGCATAATTGTACTACATATTACAAACAACATCTTTGATCTACAATAAGTAGGTATAGTATCGGAAATTAACTTAATAATTTCACTAAAAACTTGAAAATAAAATAAGTAAAAAAGTTTTAAGTTAAACGGTTTTTATTGCACCAAAAACTAGAAAATAAAAAATAGTTATAACTAACCGCAAATGCTACTTTCTGTAGATTACTCACGTGAAACTATTATCATTGTAGTCTTCCCAAGTCGTATGCTGAAAGTCACGTTTAGCCTCTATGTTAGTGGATTAAGCGTTACCTAATCGGAAACTTTTACCAAACTAAAATAAAAACGTGGGGCGTTATTATAAAGAAACATACAAGTTCAAAATATAACTATAATTGTAGCTTTAATTTTGCAATTAATCATCCATCGGTTCCATCACTTCTACAGAGGTAAATAGCTTTTATCAAGGCCAGAACAAAACTTATTAGTTATTACACTATTGCTGTCTTGATTTCTATGTGTGTCTCTTAAATAACTATAGTGACTTAATCACAATTGCGTACGCCCCACGTTTTTATTTCAGTCTGGTAAAAGTTTCCGATTAGGTAACGCTTAATCCGCTGACATAGAGGCTAAACGTGACTTTCAGCATCCGACTTGGGAAGACTACAGTGATAATAGTTTCACGTGAGTAATCTACAGAAAGTAGCATTTGCGGTTAGTTATAACTATTTTTTATTTTCTAGTTTTTGGTGCAATAAAAACCGTTTAACTTAAAACTTTTTTACTTATTTTATTATTAACTTCACCGCGTATCAACTGTCGTCGATGCTTCAAATCTTGTGATCGATTTTTCGACCACTTCTACTGCACCAAAATTAATGAAATTTGTAACTCGTGTCAAGTCCCCATGACAATGCAATATTATAATATTTGTATCCTTGTACCCTCAAAGCCTGATGCTGCAGACGTACTGCTTACCTTAACCGAGAGTGTTAGACACGTGAAAATGAAAGTATAGCATGATTGGCATAATCAAATACTAACAGCCTGATCTTGACTTCCAACTCCTCACTCCTGATGCTGCAGTACTGCCCACAATAACCGCAAGGTTGATCTTTTATCGATTTCTTGATTTTAAAGAAGTTCTTTGGATATTAAGTAGAAACATGCGAATTTAATACTAACGTCCTACTCCTCAGATCTGATACTCCAGGTTACTGCCTGCCACAACCGCTAGGTTTAGCGATCTGTAGATTTTGAAGTACTGCTTTAGACATTTGGTAGAAACATACGGATTTCATTATCATAATCATCATCATATCAGCCAAAAGACGTTCACTGGTGAATATAGGCCTCCCCCAAAGATTGCCACAAGGACCGGCCCTGTGCCACCCACATCCAGTGACCTTCACCAGGTCATGAGTCCACCTTATGGGGGGCCTACCCACGCTGCGCCTTCCGGTACATGACCACCACTCGAAAAACTTTGCGCCCCAACGGCCATCGGTTCCACGCGCGACAAGCCTCGTCCACTGCCACTTCAGTTCAGCGATTCGAAGAGCTATATCGGTTATTTTGGTTCTGCTGCGGATGGTCTCATTTCTAATCCGATATCGCAGAGACTCCTAGCATAGCCCTCTCCTTTGCCTTTGGGTGACATTGAGCATTCTTATAAGGCCCATTGTAAGCGAGCACGGTTTAGTACCGTAGGTCATCACTGGCAACATACACTGATCAAAGACTTTCGTCTTCAAACCCTGCGGAATATTGGACGAAAAGATACTGCTGAGACACGTGTCACTGCCAGCCATGTCGGGCCTGCGGCCCTCCGGCTAATAGACTGACGGCGTGAGTGGATCGCGTAGCTTAGGGCGACTCGCCGGGCCTGCGGCCCTCCAGCTGATAGAGTGACAGCGTGAGTGGAGCGCGTAGCGTAGGGCGACCCGTCGGGCCTGCGGCCCTCCAGCTGATAGAGTGATAGCGTGAGTGGATCGCGTAGCATAGGGTGACCAGTCGGGCCTGCGGCCCTCCAGCTAATAGAGTGTCAGCGTGAGTGGACCGCGTAGGGCGAGTCGTTGGGCCTGCGGCCCTTCAGCTGATAGAGTGACAGCGTGAGTGGATCGCGTAGGGTGAGCTGTCGGGCCTGCGGCCCTCCAGCTGATAAAGTGACAGCGTGAGTGGACCGCGTAGGGCGAGCCGTCGGGCCCGCAGCCCTCCAGCTGATAGTGTGACAGCGTGAGTGGATCGCGTAGCGTAGGGCGACCCGTCGGACCTTCGGCCCTCCAGCTGATAGAGTGACAGCGTGAGTGGATCGCGTAGGGCGAGCCGTCGGGCCTTCGGCCCTCCAGCTGATAGAGTGGCATCAGCGTGAGTGGACCGCGTAGGGCGACCCGTCGGGCCTGCGGCCCTCCAGCTGATAGAGTGACAGCGTGAGTGGATCGCGTAGGGCGAGCCGTCGGGCCTACGGCCCTCCAGCTGATAAAGTGACAGCGTGAGTGGACCGCGTAGGGCGACCCGTCGGGCCTGCGGCCCTCCAGCTGATAGAGTGACAGCGTGAGTGGAGCACGTAGGGCGAACCGTCGGGCCTACGGCCCTCCAGCTGATAGAGTGACAGCGTGAGTGGATTGCGTAGCGTAGGGTGACCCGTCGGGCCTGCGGCCCTCCAGCTGATAGTGTGACAGCGTGAGTGGATCGCGTAGCGTAGGGCGACCCGTCGTACCTTTGGCCCTCCAGCTGATAGAGTGGCATCAGCGTGAGTGGATCTCGTAGGGCGAGCCGTCGGGCCTGTGGCCCTCTGGCCGATTAACTGACAGCGTGAGTGGATCGCGTAGCTTATCAGCTTGACAGCTCTATCGAGTGACAGCGTAATTGGACCGCGTAGGGCGAGCCGTCGGGCCTACGGCCCTCCAGCTGATAGAGTGACAGCGTGAGTTGATCGCATAGCGTAGGGCGAGCCGTCGGGTCTCGCTTTAAACTTGATTTTCTCAATAAACCAAATTGATTGATATATTCGTTATTGTCAGATCTCTTTTATCTAAGGTACCTATTATTGTATGAATAACACGCCCAGTTGAGACACTTCGGGCATTCAAGCTGACATTTTTTTAGTGTCGGATTTCAAAAAAATATCTAATCATGAGCGATTCCCCTCTCGTTATACAAAAAATATTGTCCATTACGTTTACACATGTTTGTGTCGTGATTAAAGCGAGAGAGTTAAACGCTAGCATCCCTAATTGTATTGCATATTACAAACAACATCCTTTGATCTAGAATAAGTTGCACTAAAAACTTGAAAATAAAATAAGTAAAAAAAGTTTTAAGTTTAACGGTTTTTATTGCACCAAAAACTAGAAAATAAAAATTAGTTGTAACTAACCGTAGATGCTACTTTTTGTAGATTAGTCACGTGAAACTATTATCACTGTAGTCTTCCCAAGTCGGATGCTGAAAGCCACGTTTTGCCTCTATGTCAGTAGATTAAGCATATCCTAATCGGAAACTTTTACCAAACTGAAATAAAAACGTGGGGCGTTATTATAAAGAAACATACAAGTTCAAAATATGTAACTGTAGCTTTAATTTTGAAATGAATCATTCATCTGTTCCAACACTTCTACAGAGGTAAATAACTTTTATCAAGGCATGAACAAAACTTATTACTCTATTGCTGTCTTGATTTCTATGTGTGTTCTTAAATAACTATAGTCACTTAATCACAATTGCGTACGCCCCACGTTTTTATTTCAGTTTGGTAAAAGTTTCCGGTTAGGATACGCTTAATCCACTGACATAGAGGCAAAACGTGGCTTTCAGCATCCGACTTGGGAAGACTACAGTGATAATAGTTTCACGTGACTAATCTACAAAAAGTAGCATCTACGGTTAGTTACAACTAATTTTTATTTTCTAGTTTTTGGTGCAATAAAAACCGTTAAACTTAAAACTTTTTTTACTTATTTTTTTTAAGGTTTTTTTAAGAAAACTCGGATGAGCAAGGATATTTTCTGTTTTAATTTTATGGATAAACAAAATAAGGTTGTTTTTCATAAATTTAAGGTTTGTGTGATTTAATTATAATAATATGAAAATTGTTCGCAGTATCTCCAAAAAATAATTTTCAACTTTGAGGCTCTTGGGGCAGTACTTCCCGAACGATTATCGGAAAAAGATATATTGTTGAAAAAGTTACTTTTTAGACAGGATATTCCTATATGTGGCCCGTATCAGAAAATCCAAAAAAAAATTTTGGTCCATACATTGAAGTATGAAAAAAAATTTTTTTTTCGGATTTTTGGAACCGCGGGCCAATAGAATGATAGTCGTAAAAAGTAACATTCTTTAACAATATACCTTTTTCCGATATTCATTTGGCAAATACTGCCCCAAGAGCCTCAAATTTGAAAACCAGTGTTTGCCGAAATGGTTATAATTTTCATATAATTAAATTGTGCAAATTCTAAATTTATGACAAATAATGTTATTTTGTTTCTACATAAAAATAAAACCGAAAATATTCACGAACTACTGACTTTTCTTAAAAAAACCTTAAAAATAGAGTCGATTTTTGGGCCTATAAACGAAGTACAAAATAAAAGTAAATCCAAAAATGATCATAATATTTTTTATTTCTCTAGCCTAGAAGTATCGATCCATAAAGATTATATTATGAATTTCCGAAAATAAAAAAATCGATCCACCCTATTGTCTAAGCATCCTGAGCTTTTTGTTTGTTGTGTCAACAACAACATTTTAATTTGGGAATTTTTACATTACTCTAATTACTGAATCGGGTAGTGGGTGATGTATCCCTTTCGATATTTGTAGTTGAAAACGTTTCCCTAAATTTCCATACATTTTGACTCTCGTAATACCTAGTAGGTACCGTCAAATTCTATTAAAAATCGTAACACGAACGCTTGTTTCACTTACAATGATTGAGATAGTTCGTGGTTCAGAATAGAAATAACTTATTAACTCTAGAACTAAAAAATGTTGAAGGTAAGTTTTTTATTTACCTTCCGCCAGGGACCGGAACAGTTATTTTCTCCATACAAAAAGAACGGTTAATTTTTCATTAATTTTCGTTCTTCTTTATATCAATACAATGAAATTCTAATTCAATGGAGTAATTTAAAAATATGATGTTACTAATTACATAAAATAGTGAGGAGTAAGTACATTAAATAGTATAAAACATTTTAAAATATTGGGCTACTTCGAGGTTTTTGTAAAATAACGGTTCCGGTCCCTTTCTTCCACACTCCGATGAAGGAGAATATCACAAAAAAATTGGAACCTACACCCAAAAAGGCAAAGCTCATGCGTTTGGAGGCCAGATACCAAGGCACTGGTGTCAGTACGAAAGTTACTTCTACCAACTGGCTGGCATAAACGCTATGATGAATATTAAACTACAATAATTATATGCAAAGCACTTTAACGCATTTAACTGTTAATGGAAACGCGTTTTCCAAATCTAAAGTTAAAAGGAAAGTGTGATAATGACGATGTAATTAGAAGTTTGTGGATATCTTAAATAGATCAACGAGTTTGAGGGTATACATATACAACTCTGCAAAACGTACTATTGAGTGTTCTTCAACGATGAACTTATATTAATCTCAGTATCTACATACATGTAACTCAATATTGAAACCGCCATCTCTTCTTTCTAATGCAATTTTCTTGGGTCTTAGGTCAAAATCCAGTGATTCTATACAAAATAAAATACGTACACTTTTATCTACAGCTATCATTCAATATATTGATCATTGTATCGTAGTTACATATTTACGACGTAACGACCTAGTCGAAAATTGTGTTATTGAAACGAACGCGAAACATATTACACCAGAGGGATTAATACGAATGTTGCGCCGAGTCACATCGTAATACATTGCGGTAACGTATGGATTCCATTTAATGGTCCGTGTTGCGTGCTTACTCATTTAGGGGGCGCACCTGTCGGAGCCGAATCATGAGAGCGTGTGGATGGAGAGGAATCACGACTTATATCTACATCTAGTCTTGGTAAAGACTCGAGTCATTCGTGTCCTTCATTATAAGACTCGACTCAGTTTTAAGGACTACAGAACCAGGAAAACTTGAGCTATTTTACAATGTTACACAGACCTTCAAAAAGACACACATCACTACACTCAACTATTGTGTTTTGAAATCATTGTTTTTCTATGTAATTTAGTTTAAATAAAAAATCAATACAACATTGTGATAAACACCACCTAAGGTTTTTAATATACTGAATTCAAATGAAGATTGAACAAAAATAAGCTTCTTATGTCTATTTATATGCTTATTGTGAACCTTGAACATTTTTAAATGTATATCATTGTATCATTTCATAATTTGTTGACAGAGACTTAAAAAATTAGACTTCATTATTATGGCTTGAGCTTCATGTGCAGGACTCATTAAGCCTAAAAGACTGGACTCGCGACTTAAAAGATTCGGTATTCTTTTAAGCTCGATAGTTTCTTAAAAATGAAAAGAGTCCTAAAATCGGACTTAAAGACAACACTATTTACATCCCTCGTCACAATTTTCTCTAGTAACTTTTTTCTACTAATAGGAACAGTTAGGCTGACTTCACCATCCCTGAATAGTGTTATCTGACGGATATAGTATTTATCCGGGTATAGTGAAACAGGCTGGTACTTTTTTTAAAATTTGAAATGGGATTACTCATGACCACAGACTGGCCGAGGGCAGAGACGCGGCCTATGATGGAGAGAGTTCGTCCAGAAGGTGCCTGTTCTCCCTTTACTGCGTAAATAGCATTTGTAAATACTGCTTAGGTACTGTACCTATGTATCTATCCAAAAATTTGCTTCAATATCGGTATTTGAACTAATTATGTTCTACTTGTAATAAAAGGATTTGAATTTCGTTGGCGTAATGTCTTGATTTGGCTATATTTGTTAGATTTGCGGTATTATTTAACAAATGGCCGTTATGCGGATTTGCTCTATGGCTGTTATATAGATACGCAGTATTTACTAGACCTAGTTACACGGTATTACACTATCCCCGAAGATACTACGTGACTTAACTGGCTCTGGGTGTATACATTTAGAAAAAAAAGTTACAAAATCTTTTACCGATGCATGTACATTTTCCAAAACGGCAATAAAATGCGAGTATGCGTTACGATTAATTCAAAATTCAAACGTTTACTAATGTAACTTACTATTGCCCGAGAAAGGCTCATGAAAAAGTAAAAAATGTGGCTTTTATCCGCTGCGCACAAACATTTAACTATTATTTTAATAATGGTTGCTAAACTAAGTACCTATTTTGTAGATAGGTATATAGGGATACAACGTGCCGATGAGGAAAGGGAAAAAAATCGACAGCGGATTCCTGATCAAATTTGAAGTCAAAAATGTCATATGAAGTTTTCTGGATTCAGTCTATTTTA
>JALPQI010030268.1:0-68290 GCA_025490895.1 Thaumatotibia leucotreta | reverse complement strand
ATTTTTGCCAATGAAATTATGATGCCGATATATCAGTCATAGGTTAAATTAAAATTCAATATTGCATGAATTTGGCGTGACTTACAAGAAACTTTCAGGCTGCGTAATGAGCTTAAAAATTAAAAAGGTTCTTCTATTAAAGGTTTTCACGGAAGACTAGCGTCAAGGTACCCAACTAGTATCTTGACATAAAGCCGAGTGAAAAACTTTTCAGTGACGTTTTAAAAAATATTTAAATTGTATGTTTTAGTTTGTACTAATGTTTGTATTTTAAGCGCACTGAATAATGAATTATTCATTTATTTACATTATTACTAAATTATTTTTATTTATTTTTCTTATCGATACAACCTGTGTCGAGTATAAAATATAACACATATGTGAGTGAGTTTAGTAAAACGTCCCACTTTGTCGTTTGCCATAAAGCTGCTTTATCAGTTTATTCATTTAGAGATACAAGGAAATCTCGTCTTTATGGTAAGCGATAAAGTGGAACGTTTTACTAAAAACTAGCACAATTATAGTATACAATACATACGAGTATTCTAAGATAAAACACACGTTTTGATGTGCATGATCAGTTAAGTTTGCTACTATGCAAAAATACCGCAATAAAAAACCTTAAAAAAGAGCATTAAATTTCTAAGGAAAAGCATATGCAAGTACGTCGTAGTTTCTACAAGTACCGTCAATGCAATTAAATTGCGAGCACCGGACGGCGGCGGCGGTAACTCGAGCTGCGATAAAAACTTAGCGAAACGACCGTCTCTGTAATAGTGGTGTGCTTTAACCCAGATAAGCCTGAAACCAAAAAATTTGATATTTTACGATAAAGTGATTAATCACTACATAGTATAAAATAAAGTCACTTTTTTCGTCCCTATGTCCCGTTGTACGCATCTTTAAAACTACGCAACGGATTTTGATGAGATTTTTTTAAGAGGTAGAGTAATTCAAGAGGAAGGTTTTTATGTAGGTATAGTATCCGTGCGGGGCGGGTCACTAGTTGTCAATAAAACACTATAATTATCAAAAAAAATCGGTGTTATAACACCTGGTCGGCGTAAGTGGGTTAAAGACCAGTAGCCGTACCTACCATGACTTTGCAAGTATCGGTAACGTTAGGTTTTACTCGATATGCAAAGTAGGCGCTCTCGCTTCAATATGCCAGCGAGCGCGATAGATTACGTATTGAGTAAAACCTATCGTATCGTTTATAACACAGGCAGAAAGAATATATTTGGCATCACCCCGACTCTTCCCGTGGGTGTCGTAAGAGGCGACTAAGGGATTGAAGTGTCATTGATCATTCGGTGATAAAAGATTGATGATGAGCAGCAGCGTCATAACACTGCTATCACCAATCTGCTTGCCCAGCGTGTTGATTATGGGCAATTACCTCCTAATGCACATGACATGGCATGGGGCCTGGGTCAAAATTCTTTTCGTTGTCTTATTTTGTGTCCCTAAAAAACGTGACGCAGTGGTGATTTTTGTATGAGATGATGTTTTGTTTTCGATTTCTCATGTATGGATTAAAATGTTACGTGATAAAAAAATACAAGTGCACCGAATTTTTTTTATATACTGAGTCGAAACAGCGCCTAAAAGCGTGACAGAGTCGTATGAAACAAGACAACGAAAAGATTTTTGACCCGCCTACGTCTAAGGCTGGTTTCAGTGTCTCTCCGCGCGGAGCAATATATGTATGGCCGTCTGCGCCGATACCTCCGCGCCGGTCTGAAACGCGCCATCGATTCAATACATATTTCTCGCGGACGGGTCCGCGTGACACTGAAACCAGCCTAGCCTAATAGTGGACTGAGATAGGCTGATGATGTGAAGCTTAACAGCCTCCTGTGAAGGCTTCCCAGCCTTTGTCAGCCTCTGTAGCCTAGTTGGTAGTGATCCTGCCTACGAAGCTTGAGGTTCCGGGTTCGAATCCCGGCGAGGGCATTATTTGTGTATTTATTTATCACAAATATGTGTTCCTTGGTCATGGCTGTATATCTATATGTATCTATCTATTATATAATATATAGTCGCTTGGTACCCACATCACAAGCCTTAATTGAGCTTACCGTGGGGCTAGGTCGATTTGTGTAAGATGTGCCAAGATATTTATTAGTGCCAAGATATTTATTAACAGTAATAAGTTTGAGTAGAGACTTTATACTGAATTAGTATGTATGTTTTTACCCATCAACCGAATTGAGAACAACACTATTAGAAGCGACAGTGTAAAAGATACGGCACATAAACTCCTGCCGATCCTTCAGTACTTAAAATGTCCGAGCCAACTTTCAATTGCATATAAACTTATTCTGTTTCTACTGCATAACGCGGTGAGAACTAAAACCGTTGATTATCCTCGTAAAGAGAGAACTTGTATCATAATAATACAGAGAAGTAATGGAACTATGAAAATTACCGATTGATGGTCCGATTAATAGTACCTAAAACCTAGAGTGCCGCTGGCAACGGAGCGGGCCGAAGCTGCCGGTGGTTATGGTCGTAGAGAAAGGAATCGACGGACTATCCGCGCCGTGTCCAGGACTACCGACTTCTGCATCTGACCCTTCTGACCCTAAACCGTTCGCTGTAACGACTATCGGGACTATGATCGTCGAGTCAACATCCCACATGGCAGTTATCTCGTGAGCCAAGTCTAGGTACTTACTGGACTTGTCCTTCTCGGCCTTCACGTGATTCTGAATAAGAGAGTATGTTCCGGCCCAGCAGCAATGCCGTGCCTACAAAGGTTGCTCATCATTATTCATCAGGCGCTAAAGCTATACCGAAGGAAAATTAGTGTCTAAAATGTCTTGTCACTTGCAATCCAATCTTGTTGTAACGAGCACGAATATTAAATTAAAATTATTATATCTACAAATGTGGTTTATATGAAGATTCCTTATGTCTGGACGAGACATAAAATGGTGGCCCATGAAAAATAATCACAAATAATTGGAAGAAACGAAGACATTGAAACACAGCTGCTCCGTGTTCCTGCTTCATCGCCGCGTTATTGCGCTGAAACAAAAGGGTTGAAGAGTGGAGTTATGGACTAGCTGAGGCGAAGCTTATCAACGTATGGATGTCTAGAATCACGTAGAAGACCAGTGAGGCAGCAAAAGTTTCACACTTCGAGTGCAATCTACAAGAAAAAGATAAGTGCCTTGGGTTCCTTTGTCCTTCCTAAATTGTAACAAATAACTAATTTTATCATAAAATACAAAGTAAAATCATTAAATATATCATCCATTTGTTGAATAAAATAGTGATTTCCCAAATTATACATAAATTTTCATGTTTTAAGAACAAAGAAATACATTACTGTAACGGTACTTACGGGTACCCACATACCTACTACAAAAAAAAAATCAAGTTAGTTTTACGTATTTGTAGTAATTTTGTAAAGAATTATTCATATTTAAAATTAAAAACATTAAATTGGGTAAAAAATAGCTTATTGGTGTAGAAATTTGTTAAAAAATAGCATAAAAATTTAAAAATTCGTGTTTAATTCTAGTATAAAAAAAATCATTGTGGTAAATTCAGACCCAAATTTTATTCTTTTGTCATTGCGTTGTTCTCACGTATCTCGCCGACTATTCCAGCTATTGTTCGAGGCGGCACCCATCGCCTGCGACGCGAGGGCGGCGCAGGAGCAGCATCAGCTGTGCTGGTGCAGCCGGTCTACATTGGGGGAAGTGCAGTCCGTGAGGAGCGTGAGCCTTTCATATTTTTACATAAAATTAACGTATCCTAAATTAACTAAATAACATTTTTATAATGTCAAATTTAATGGATATTAGTTTGAAAGAACTACTCACTATGCGTAGTTCCACAAAAGGCCAAATAACGAAATTTAAAAAATATTTAGCGTCTATTAAAGATAAAACGCAGTTAACTAATGTGGAATTAGCTGAGTTAACGCTCAAGCTTGGTAAGCTGGAAGGTTTATCCGTTAAATTTGACGATTTGCAAAATAGGATCGAGATTTTAAGTCCTGATAATATAGCCAACGAAATCGATGAACGAGAAAAAATTGAGCACGACATTATTATGAGTATCGCTACAGCTAAAACTTTGATCGAAAAATATAATCAAGTAGATTCGGACCTCCAAAGACGAGGGTCAATGTTGGAAGCTCAATCGTTTTTCGAACAGCAAGATTTAGGGTTCAAGTTGCCTCAAATTCAGATCGCAAAATTCGATGGTTCTTTCTTTCGCTGGTTAGAATTTCGCGATACATATGAAAATTTAATTCACAATAATAATCGCATAAAACCTATTCATAAATTTCATTACCTACTTTCTTACCTTGAAGGTGATGCCGCTCGAATCGTTTCAAATATTGAAGTGTCATCGGCCAACTACGCTGAGGCCTGGAAGCTTCTCGGTGAGCGGTATAATAACAAAAGATTACTTGTCAATCATCACATTAGTGCGTTGTTTAATGTACACGCGCTCACACGAGAAACGGAAAGGGCTTTGCGATTTTTGGTCGACCACGTTACAAAAAATTTACGTGCATTGGCTAGTTTAGGCCAGCCCACAGATAAATGGGATATGTGGCTCATATACATGTTAACGTCAAAATTAGATAGTCACACACTCACTAAATGGGAAGAATTTAGGAACACTCTGGATGATGTTCCAACGCTCGATCAGTTTAATAAATTCTTAATTAATCGCGCAGATGTTCTGGAGGCTTTAAGCAGAAATAAATATGAAAATAGTGCGTCAAGATCGTTACCTTCGACATCTCGGCCAGCGTCATCATCATCATCAACACCACAAAACAATAATTACAATAAAAATAGTGGTAATAATTACAATAATAATAATTTCAATAAATATGATCGAATAAATAATTATAATCACAATAAAAATAATCCAAATAATTTTAAGCAAGAAAGAATTTCATACACGAAATCCTTTGCGAGCACTACCAGTCAAAATAATAACAATAATAAACAAATGATATATCAATGTGTAATTTGCAATGAAAATCATAAAATATATGATTGTTCAGCTTTCAAGGCCAAGTCTATTCCCGAAAGAGTGGCTGATGTAAAGAAATATAGGCTATGCGCCAATTGTTTAAGGCAAGGTCACCCCACAGCTGATTGCCGCATGGGACCTTGTCGGGAGTGCAAGCAGAAGCACAATAGCCTGCTGCACGAGCCAGCGACTGCCAATAATGCTGGTATTCTTACTCAAGCAGAGTCGTTGGCATATTATTGTAATCAAAATAGTCAGGCACTATTATCAACAGCGTTGATAGAAGTATCCAATCCTGTTACAAAGGAAAAGCAAAAGGTTCGCGCCTTACTCGATAATGGCAGCCAGTCCACTTTCCTTACTAAAGCGTTAAAAGAAAAGTTGTCAATAAAGCCAAACCCAATTGACACGCTAAATGTCATAGGTATTGGCGACATCTGTGCTAACCAAACTAAAGAAACTTGTATTGCAAAAATAAGTTCGATTGATGGTCAATTTAATGTATTGGCATCATGTTTTGTACTAGATAAAGTTACAGGTGAGATCCCTAAAGCTCCCATAAATATAAAAAATTTAAATTTACCAAAAAACATACAATTAGCAGACCCTAATTTCCATCAACCGGCAGATATTGATATACTGATTGGTGCTGATTTGTTTTGGGACATCTTAGGTAATGAGGAAAAATCTCTAGGTCCCAACAATCCTAAATTGCGAAATACTAAATTCGGTTGGTTGGTTGTTAAATCAATGAGTACAAGTACTATGAATAGTACAATTCATTGTAAGCATGTAATCACATCTAATGAAAATAACGAATCGAACAATAAAATCGAAAAATTACTACAACAATTTTGGGAGTTAGAAGAACTTCCAGATAAATTAAATTTAATTAAAAATAAATCCATTTGTGAAAAACATTTTTTAGAACATACTTATCGCCTACCCACAGGCAGATTCTGTGTAAAATTACCAATGCGCGATTCTCCTGATAAGCTCGGTGATACCTACCGTCTGGCAAAAAGCCGTTTGTTAAGTTTAGAGAAAAAATTTAAACGAAATCCCACACTTAAACAAGAATACTCAAAATTTATTAAAGAATATGCAGATCTTGGTCATCTTTCTGAGTCCATTGTTGTCAAACCTAATCCAGGCTACTTTTTATGTCATCACGCTATTTTAAGAGAAAAAAGCGAATCTACATCGTTAAGAGTAGTTTTCAACGGGTCAGCTCCCTCTTCTACCGGTGTAGCCCTAAATGATATACTTATGGTGGGTCCAAACGTGCAGGACTCTCTTTTCGCCATATTAGTCAGAGCAAGACAATATAAATACCTTCTCGCTGGTGACATCGAGAAGATGTATAGAATGGTGCAAGTCCATGAAGAAGACCGTAACTTTCAACTTATCTTATGGCGAGAAGGCGAGTCTCAACCCATTCAAACATTACGCTTAAATACGTTAACGTATGGTACAACAAGTGCGAGCTATCTTAGCACACGTTGTCTTGTACAAATCGGAGAGGAGCAGGATGATGAGTTAATTAAAACAATAATACAAAAGGATTTTTACGTTGATGACTTAATTACAGGAGCTAATACTGAGAAAGAACTTCAGTACATACAAAAGTCAGTATCTGAAGCTCTTAAGGCAGGATGCTTTAATCTACGGAAATATAAAAGTAACTTACCTTCATTATTACAAGATTCCAGTATAAATACAAAAGAAAAACTTACCATTAGTGAATCTGCGAGCACTTTAGGCATGGGGTGGGATCCCTCCAGTGACCGCTTGAATTTCCCTGTAAAAAATCAAAATGCATCTGATAAAATAACTAAAAGGCTAATTATGTCAAATTCATTTCAAATGTTTGATCCACTAGGACTCTTAAGCCCATGTATCATTCAAGCTAAAATGTTACTACAAAAACTATGGAAACTAAAAATAAACTGGGATGAACCAGTACCAAATAATATTAAACATGAATGGGAAAAATATATAAATAACTTACCTGTTCTTCAGCAACTTCACATTCGTCGACCAGTTCTCTGCGATGATCCTAAAAATATAGAACTCCACTCTTTTAGCGATGCATCTCTAGCTGCGTTAGGAGCTTGCATTTATGTAAAATCAGTGGATGCAAATGGCGTAGCATCTATACATTTATTATGTGCTAAATCAAAAGTCGCACCTGTAAAGGCTACAACCATACCACGTCTGGAGCTCGCCGCTGCCTTGCTGGCCTCAAGGCTTTGTAAGGTAGTCACGGACGCTCTTAGGTACAAACCTGATCGCATTATCCATTGGTGTGACTCAATGGTAGTTATCGCGTGGCTAAACAAGGACTGCTCTAATTTAAAAACTTTTGTCGCGAATCGTGTCAGTGAGATTCTCGAAACCACCACTCCATCATCGTGGCGCTACGTACCCACATCAGTAAATCCGGCTGATCTCATTTCTAGGGGCGTGGATGCCGTGCAATTCGTATCTCTAAAATTATGGTGGAAAGGTCCTGAATTCTTAACTAAAAACGAATCTGAATGGCCGAAAGCTCCTGAAAGACAAAATTATGAACAAATACCTGAAATAAAAGTAAATGTAAATACAAATGACACTGAGTCTATACATACAATAATATCAATAGAAAGATTTTCAAAATTAAATAGATTAATCAGATGTTTTGCATACGTCAAAAGATTTATAAATAATGTAAAAAATAAAACTAAAATAATAGAAAATTTAACTTTACAAGAGCTTAATGATTCATTTCATGCACTTTGCGCAATAGCTCAAGTTGAAACATTTCCCAATGAATATAAAACGCTTGCTAAAAAGGAGCCGTTGAGTTCAAAATGTAAAATCTTACCTTTATCTCCTTTCATTCAAGAAAACTTGATTAGGGTTGGAGGCCGAATCAATGCTGCGGATTGTGCTTATGAGAAAAGGCATCCTATTCTTCTACATTCTTCTCATCATTTAACGAAACTTTTCTTCGAGCGAGAACACATTAAAACATTGCACTCCGGTCCTCAATCACTATTAGCATCAGTCAAAGAAACTGTATGGCCTATAAATGGAAGGCAGTTAGCCCGACGCACTGTTAACAAATGCGTGATTTGTAGACGCGCTCGTGGTAAGACACTCTGTCCTAAAATGGGCGACCTACCACCACAGCGTTTAAATCCTGGTTATCCATTTTTATCTGTTGGGCTGGACTTTGCTGGTCCATTTAATATATTAAATAGAAAGGGACGAGGTAGCAAGCTAATAAAATGCTACTTATGTATTTTCGTATGTTTGCGGTATAAGTGCGTACACCTTGAGGCGGTTAGTGACCTCTCCAAGGAAGCATTTATTATGACCTTGAAAAGGTTTATTGCGCGAAGAGGCAAACCACTAGAAATCTTCTGTGATAACGGTCGCAACTTTGTGGCTGCCGCTAAGGAAATTAGTAGCTTTCTTAAATCCAATACTCAACCTCTATCCCATTTTGCAAATCAAGAAGGAATAAAATTCATATTTTCTCCAACTTACGCTCCTCACTTCGGCGGCATTTGGGAAGCTGGGGTAAAATCAGCAAAATTTCATATTAAACGCGTAATGGGACAAAGTCATTTAACTTTTGAGGAAATCACTACTTTATTCTCTCAAGTGGAGGCAATCTTAAATAGCCGTCCGTTATATCCGTTGTCTTCTTCTCCGGACGATTTCCTTTCCTTAACTCCAGGGCACTTCCTAATTGGAAGATCATTGACAGCACTGCCATCACCAGTCTTGGAGAACCGAAGTGAAAGCAGTCTACAGCGATATGAACGCCTCGAAAAAATCCAGCAACACTTTTGGAATCGTTGGCAAAAGGAATATATTTCGGAATTACAGCAGCGAAGCAAATGGAGGACTAACAAAGCAGATTTGAAAGTGGGTGACCTAGTTATCATCCACGAAGAATACACACCACCACTACATTGGCGACTCGGACGAATTACTCGCCTATTCCCGGGTCCAGATGGAATTCCAAGAGTGGCAGACATTAATACCATAAGAGGATGTGTACGGCGACCCCTTGTTCGACTCTGCCCTCTACCGGTTGTTGAAAGTTGAAAGATGGTCTTTCAACGAGGCGGGAGTATGTTCCGGCCCAGCAGCAAGGCCGTGCCTACAAAGGTTGCTCATCATTATTCATCAGGCGCTAAAGCTATACCGAAGGAAAATTAGTGTCTAAAATGTCTTGTCACTTGCAATCCAATCTTGTTGTAACGAGCACGAATATTAAATTAAAATTATTATATCTACAAATGTGGTTTATATGAAGATTCCTTATGTCTGGACGAGACAGAGTATATGGAAGTATGAAAATTACCTATTGATGATCCGATTAAAGTCGAGGCGTTCGATCATCATTTATGCAGAATTTTCTATGAAATGTTACTCCTAACCTCATCCTGAAACTTTCAATGCATAATATAATACTTAAGGTACTAGTACCCGACGCTGTACCAATACTCGTCCAATACGGTCCTAATCGCGTAAAATTTAATTTTATCCTGACGTTTCGGGCATGTGCTTCTGACTACAGTGACACTTCAATATCGCAGTGAAATCTTACGATACCCGCGAGATGAGTTGGGGTGGTGACAAATGTATCGTCACCACGTGGCAAAATTATTTCGAATATTATTTATTACCTCGTTATTTTAAGGATAATTTGATATTATAAGTAAATAAAACGAGTATCTTCGGCAAATCATAGTTGTAATGAAAAAACAATAATTACCAGTAATTACATTAATGGAAACCGTAACCGATTCAATTGCAGAAATAAACTACATTAATTGTAAATTAGATATTGTCTAACCACTTTAGCAACCGCATCCACATGTAATCAATCCATAATTCTGTTTATTGTGTGGTTATAAATCATGGACACTTTAATTTGATTAATTTGAGAGGTAAAATGGGGATATTATTGCAGCGACTCGTATGTATTTAGCAAGATAGAAAACAATCACAGACCGCGATAGTATTTTTTTTTTCAAGAGACTTCTATGAAAAATCTCCACATTTACGAAGCTGAGCTGTTTTTAGGGTTCCATAGTAAACTGGGAACCCTTTTAGTTTCACCAGTTTCTTACCGGTTCTTCTCGGTTCAGCGGTGTAGGGTTAGAACCGGAAGTAGTTTTAATACTTAGGCGATTCGAAAGAGTTTGTTGCTATTCCAATTTAAATAAAGAATGATTTGACTTTGACCGTCTGAAGTATAGCTCAATTAGCATAACAAACTAAAAAAAATAATGAATCATCAAATCACTTGGGCTTATAGAATATTTTAAAATAAAACTATTTCGAACATAATCGGTTCAGCCATTTTTGGACAACTACGGACTTAAATACGTGAGTAACCCGGTTCGTTAATACATGTACCTATATTTTATTGTCTGAGTCTCACGTTAGTTATAATTCAAAAACTACGGAACCCTACACTGAGCATAGCCCGACAATGCTCTTGGCTGCTTTTTTTGTGTTATTCATTTCATGGCAGATCAAGATTGTTAACAGTTATTTATTGCATTGCAGATTCATGTTTCATTGCCTGGTAACGGACTCAAATTCACCCTAGCAAGAGATGTTTCGAAAATTGGGGTTGTGCTGGTTTATTTCCAAGCCTTCGGGTCAATTTTTATTACAATACCTATAATATATTATGATCACAAGAACCATGTGAAACTCAAACGTAAAATGTCAAGATCGGAGACTCTTGAAAGCATTGAGTTGTATAACTTATTTTCCTAGTAATTTTAGGTTATTTTGAGAATTTATATTTTACAATTTGTGTTTGTGACTGTAACTCAGTATTTACACCGCATGGATTGTATCTGTAGGACGTCCTAAAGCCGAGCACACACATGTGTAGAGTCGATGTCCGATAATCCGGGCGGGATGCGACCTGCACTTCGCAAATGAACAGATTAAATAGGCCACTTCACCGCAGCCTACGTAGGACAGACTTGTTGGCCTAAAGTAAATTGTTTTTTATGTGACGAAGGCAGACAGCTGGCAGCCCACCTGATGGAAAGCAGAAATTGAGGCTCGTGGACATAGTGATCAAAAAATCCTTTTTTTTTTATAGCCTATTTGGCCCACTGCTGAGCAAAAGCCTCTCCTCTCTTCCTCCAGTCGTCCCTATCAATGGCCAGTCTGCCTCTGCTCCGTTGGCCAATACGTCGGATGCATTCGGCAGACATGCCCCGCCCATTCCTACTTGAGCTTGGCGGCCTTCATACGCACATCTGTTACTCCGGTCTTGGAACGCAGGTCGGTATTTCGTATACGGTCTGTCCTACGAACACCGAAAATGCTGCGCTCCATAGCTCGCTGACAAACCTCGAGTTTGGACTTTTGAGCTTCAGTCTAAAACCAAGTTTGAGCGCCGTAGGTTAGGATGGGCAGGATACACATATCGAAGAGTTTGCGCTTAAGTGACAGTGGGAGGTTGCCCTTCATTAGCGTCTTCATGGACCAGAAGCTCTTCCAGATTAAAAATATGTTTATTTAAATATGACCAAGCTGTTCCGGTAGTTTGTATTGGCATTAGGCGAACACAGCTGCCGGTGACAGGCTACGGCCGTCCGTACACTCAAAGGAATCATTTACTACGGAAATAATCTATAAACTGACCAGTGACCAGTCTATGGGGCTTATGTCAAAGATGGAGCATATCAGTCAGCCTCCATAGCCTAGTTGGTAGTATAGTAACCCTGCCTACGAAGCTGGAGGTTCCGGGTTCGAATCCCGGCGAGGACATTCTTGTGTATTTATTTATCACAAATGTTTGTTCCTTGGTCATGGCTGTCTATGTATTTAAGTATCTATATGTATCTATCTATTATATATATCGTCGCCTGGTACCCACATTACAAGCCTTAATTGAGCTTACCGTGGGACTAGGTCGATTTGTGTAAGATGTCCCAAGATATTTATTTATTATTTTTTTTTATCTATGAAGCATGCGGATGGATTAATAACTAGATTTCAGGAAAACAAGAGATTGGTGATTCACTTTTTGACCTTATTAAGGAAGTATTAATGCGAAAATGCGGTTTCATTGCCCGAGCTCCCACAGCTCCGCTCCGCTCCGCGTCAGTGGAGCCGTACCCTTACAGCCGTCAACTGCATACTAGCACTTGGCCAGCGATGAACGTGAAACGGAGCCATTAATGAGTCCGTTCCGCTCGCAGTGGAAGGCGGGCATAAGAGCGGTAAATAAGAAATTGTGAAACAACAACAAACAAGTGTGAAAGTAAAGCTGAGGCGTGTGCTTTAGTTCATATTAGTTTATAATTCTTGTACCGCCCGTGGTACACACTATGTTTTTCATCACATCTGTGAGGAGTGTGAGGGAAAAGAAGGACAAACAAAATCATATACCTACTTACATATTTACACAAAACTACTCTAAAATAGTCTAAATCATTTCTAAAAATTAGAGATGACTCAAACTCTGAGACGTGAGTGACAAAATACCAGATGAGTTATGATGAGCCCCGGTATCGCGGTACTTCAATTATGAGTATCATTTTTAACTTCAGAATAACTTTAAGATTATGCGATTCTAAAAGTTTACGATTGTTAAAGAATGCATCGTTTAAACAAATAAAGTCTTCCAGCGAAAATTCAAAAATTCATTTTTTTTTGTAGAAATACTGAACGCTTCTGATAAAATTGAAATAGGACTGGTAAGATATCGTACGCGGGAAACGCCTATTACGATATCTTACCAGTCCTATTTCAATTTTACCAGAAGCGACCCACAGATTTCGTAATATTCAGCCCATCGAGCAGGAGATGAGTTGTACAACATGTGAATATATTGTATCGATAAGTATCGATATCGAAAATATCTTACACTCCAAAAATATTACGCCATCTATCGATTAAATCGCACATGATTTCTGCGGCGTCAGCTGAGCGGATTACAACCGTTATTACATCTGGACGTCGCGTCTCTTTTTATGTCGTTGAAGATGAATAAATAGTAAATAAATATCTTAGGACATGTTACACAAAATATAATCCTAGTCCTATGGAAAGCTAAATTAAGGCTTGTGATGTGACTACCAAGCGACTATATACCTACAGGGTGTTTTTCTTCATATGCTATAACTTTAAGGAAAGCTTACTTAGGCCAAATATAATTAATTTCTCTAAGAAACTAGTGTTTTAACTCTTACTGTTATTGGGTTATTAAAAAAATAAGTTTAATGACTGAACAAGTGTACTCGTAATGCAACCTTTATTACATTCTAATGTTACTTATTTTGACATGTGCCGTCAGTCACCTGAGATTGACTTTTATTTTATTCTTAAGGTTCTCTCACACTTACCATTTCATTTATTATGTATGAAAACAAAAAAAAATATCGAATTTTCCAAAATCCGATATACTAGAAAACTTTTATTAATGTCCCAAGTAACCTGTCTAATTTAACACAAATTATAAACATAGACAGCCACGACCAAGGAACAAAATAAATATTTGTGATAAATAAATAAACAAATAATGCCCTCACCGGCACATATACATAACAGATCTCATATTTTAATCGCTTTTATATACATTTTGCTGCCGTTTTACACGAATTCCAAAAGAACTTCCACTCACGGGAGACGTCGAAAAAATCTCACAATACATTAGAAAAATCACGCTTAGCAACGCATAGTTGAAGTACCTATTTTAGAAACCAACGCATAAAGTGATTTGTGCTCGAATACCCACGCGTACTTGTTAAAAAAAAATTGTAATAGTAGCTCGTAATTAGATTATATGTAACAATTAGTTATGTTTAATTGTTTAAGTAATTTCATGCATGCTCAGATGCTCACTAATTATAATTATACTGTGTTCATTTAATGTTTTCTCTAATAAGTGAAATGTAAATTTCTTCTGAGGAAATAAACTTCTTTAACCATAAATCACACCATGAGCTTCTCTGAGTTCACTGCTAGTAGGCAACTCCCATTGACTACGTGTATTGCATAATGCGAGGTAAATTCTCATAATCGCTACGCTAGGCAAGTTGGCGAACGCAGTGTGTCCACTAGGAGTATGATGATGCTGCTGCCAATAATCAATCTTCCATAAATAATTGGTCAGTGACACTTCAATCCCTTAGCCTACTCTTACGCCACCCACAGGAAGAGTTGGGATGGTGACGAATGTATTCTTACTGCCGTCACTGAAGTCAATCCGTACACAATGATGACATGAAGCTCATCGTGACATTCGTGACAATTGAAATGACCCAGATTCTTAACTGTGAAAACTACATAAGATACTGACTAGGACTTCCTTTGCACGTCAATCTGCCTCTCGAGACGTGTCATCCATAAGGAATAATGTTCTTAAAGCGAGCCATGCAATCAGTTGAGTGGACTGCTTGCTGAATCAGGAGTATGTACCTATTGACTCGCGCTAATTGGCGCTCTGGAGATATTCGACCATTTGAGCGATGATTTGGTTTATTTGAGGTTTGACCTTGAGAATTTAAAAATACAACGTTAGCATAGCGAGCATCTATTACTCCCGCTATGCAAGCAAGCAATGGCGCGCTTAGACGGCAAGTGTGATGAAAAAGATACTTGATCTAAAGCTTGGTACAGATCACGGGAACAAGAACATTTTTCATCTCAACCCACCTCGATAAATGTTTTACATGTTTCCAAGGTAATGTAAACATTATGTGACTTTTTACTCCCCAAATATATTATTCGACGGCTGTTTGTGTCAAACGAGCTCGTTCCTGCCATATTTTTATTACAGAAGGGTTGAATCCATAAATTATAATTCGGATAGACAGTACTCGTAAAATATGTATTGTTGGCAGACGTCGCGTCAAAACATAAAGTTAAGGAAAAAGTCATATGAATAATTTATTAACACTTTCAATTTTTCGTTTGAAGACAATTTGAAGGGGAGAAAGACGATTTTGTGAACATTAGCTATTTTTGTGCCCTGTCATTGTATTTGCACTAATGTTTTCTTTTGAATAGACGCTATTGTAACAAAGAATAGGAAGGAAGGAGTATAGATAAAAGACTGTACGATTTTTGTATGTATGTATATTTATACATTAAGCAAGACATGATTAGCTACATAGCTATATATTAATGTAAGGCTTGTGATGACAGTACCGACGAAGCAACGATATATACTATAAGACATGTATATGTACACATCTACATCTACCTCGCCGGTATTTGAACCCGCAACCTCCAGCTTCGTAGGCAGAGTCACTACACTAACTAGGCTACGGAGGCTGACAAAAAACACAATTAGACAAAATAAAAGACACAATTCGTCAAAGAACCAGGTCCCATAATAACATTAAATCCATTTGAATCCAAGTGCTTCCTCGCATTATCTCACACAATGCCGCGATCGTAATTCTATTTTCCCTGCCTTGTGCAGAGGGAACTAATTTCTGTAACTTTACCGCGTATATATATCATCATCATTAGATTCATTAGTCTTTCTCCGTTTACTGTTAGACGTAGGCCTCTCTTATTAGATACCTATGCGTATACACGCATTAAGTCTCTACTTAGTTACCTCTACCTTACTTGTTGACCTCTACAGTAAGGTAGAGGTCTTATTCACTAAGGAAAACCGCCTAAAAATGGTATTCAGTAATGTACTTTAAACGACACTAGTGCTCGGCGACGAATGCGGCGTGAGCTGGAACAACACTGCGTCGAGAGTTTGACGTTTAATGTACGAACTTCGTATTCTCTAACGAAAAACAGCGACGAACTCGCCCACAACCTCGCTCACAGCCTCGATTCCTAATGTCAAATAAAACAGCTAGGATTTTAGACAAGGCTGTCTCGACGTTGAGCTCGTTGACGAACGCAGCGTCGAATGTGTGAATAAGAGAATAGCATAGCTGTAAACGTCCATAATTGCCACGCTGGGCAAGCGGATTGGCGATCGCAGTATTCTGTCCACTATGATGACGCTGCTGCCCTTCATCAATCTTCTATCAAAGAATAGTCAGTGACACCTCAATCCCTTAGTCGACTTTTACGATGCCCACGGGAAGATTAGAGTTGGGGTGGTGACAAATGTATTTTTACTGCCGTCACCAAGCGGCAATTTCTTCAGGATATGAAATTAATAGGCTTAGGCGCGTGTATATGTACCTAAATAATAAAATAATATACCAATCGTAGGTAGAATCTAAAAAAATGTGAACGAACCTAAAAACTTGCATTATTCCATAATCACACTCTTTTAGAACTTAATTTTGGTTTATTATGAACTTAAAATCTTAAATCATGACTTATATTTTAGTTATACTCATATCTTTTTAGTTCAAATTATTGAGATATTTATTAGTATTAACCTAAAAATATGTCTACGAACGTGTTTAGCGATATGTCTCAAACACGTCAAATGCTATGAAAAGTCAGTCATAGGTATTTATTTAATTTTTTTTCTAAGGGATTGAAGTGTCACTAACGATTATTTTTAGAAGATTGATGATGGGCAGGAGCATCATAGTGGACACACTACTGCGATCGCCAATCCGCTTGCCCAGCGTGGCGATTATGGGCATTTACATCCCGATACGTCAGATAACAGGAGAGGCCTAACGTCCATACATAGGTTGCGTTTAAGGGTCGGATAGATGTGGGAAATTTTACAGATTCTGTCAAATTTCCCCATTTCGCACACACGCGCACTTCACGCACACTACCTCATTTTACCGAGTGGGGTCATTGACCTTGGTGATTTTTTTAATGAAAGCGGCCGAGTTTGTAACTTATCACTACCTCTTTTGAAAAATTACACTTGTCAAAGTACTAGATGGTAAAAAAGATAGAGAGGGATAGATTTTATAAGACTATCCTTGTCTTTTCGAGTCGTCTCAATGCAATGCAAAAGACAGATTTAATATATCGGGCTTGTAACCAATGCGTGTAATAGTACATTGTGCATCAAGGGAGGTAAGTACGGAATTACTAACGAGAGTGTTAGAAGCCCGACGCTATTAGGCGGAGGGCTTTTATGACTCGAATTAGTATTCCGCTTACCGACCGTGATGCATACAATGTTTTTTCATCACACTTGCCAACCAAAAAATAAGTTTTAAGACATAATATTATTAAATGACGTACTGGCATTTCTATGACTCCCTAGGGAATTTCACTTTTCTATTACTCCAGCTACGCGCGCAAACAATGGCGCGCTTAGACAGCAAGTGTGATGAAAATATTTTTATAGGTATATAATAGTTCTCGCACTAGTGCGGCAAAAATCTGTACTGAAAATGGATTTTCAATACAGATCAATCAATTTGTTACAGTCACCATCAGATATATCCGAGCGACCACGGCACTCAAATATATCTGAGCATGCCAATAGAGGCCTGCTCAGATATTTATGAGTACCCTGGCCGCTCTGCTATATCAGATGGCGACTGTACAGCATCGTATTCTGATTAGGAAATAGTAAGAGAAAATAATCCGCGGAAGAACAAAAATGACTTGGTTCGAGAGTATGCCTGTTTGACCAACTGGTTGTAAGGCAAGCCATTAGGCCACTATAATAAAAAAAACTATTTTTTCTGATCGGAACACGATACTGTTGAATATAGGCCCTAAGTATTCACTACCACCAGCTTTTATGAAGCGTAGACATTCAACTTTCCCACTGCTGTGTGCGTCAAACGCACAAGAGTCCACCAACGATTGCACATGCACAGTGCTAACGACGCACATTTGCGGGTCCATACTAATTTGACATTTACAGAATTCGCTTCGGTGTAATGTTTGGTGAAGTAGTTTCCATGAAAAGCCAAACGAATGGAGTTATGCATTACATCTGTATAATTATTATGTGACTTACCAGCAGTTATCAGGTTTTAGGGAGCTTATTTTAATAAATTAAATTGCATTAATTATAAAAATAAAAATGCACATAGGTAAAACATTAAGACTTTTATTATTTATTATACACAATTACAACTGTAAATTGAAGAATTACAGTTAAAAGAAAAAAGTAGATCCTAAAAAAATTATGACATTCACTAATTTGAATATTTGATGTCATAATATAGGTACTAAATTAACAATATCGAAATTTACCAACGCCAGAGGTGGGATTTGGAGCCGCACTCGGCCACGCCAGTGGTTTAAGCATCAGCCACGAAAGCTGAGGACGTTGGGTTCAAATTCCACCTCTGGCGTTGGTAAGCATCGATTATTTTTCTGTGGTATATGGGATCAAATATTTAACTTTATGTAGGTACATCGTAGTGTTACTACCTACTTAAAAAAATTACATTTCGTTGAGATATTATTGCAGTCTGTTTTTTTTGGCGGCATTGGAAATACAATATGCTGCTACTCTTTCTCACCACTCTCAAACTGTGTTTTGAGTTGCCAAATATAATTTAGGAGTAAGGCCAGGCATTTTAAATTTAGAAGTAAGCACTTCCTAATGAGAAAATCCTGATCCCATAGACATCATAGCTGAAACATCTTTATGGTTTACATCCATACTATCATCGCTGAGCGTTCATCAGAACTGACATTAAATTTCTCTTGCACATTTCACACCGAAAATTGAATTTCGAGTGCAATCCCTTTCATTTTTCAGATTTAATTTTCATATAAGAAAAAATACATCCAAATTATGGGCCATGATCATTGATCTTAGCTAATTGATCCAGAAAATATTGTACATTAATTATCCGTCGCCCTGTAATTGGATATTTACATGACTAGTACCTTTCTCTATAATAAATTCATGCTCTTCCTCTGGCAGCTCCTGGTTCCTATAATAAAAGAGTCAGATAAGTTATATTATTAGTCAGCCTTCTCTGTAGCCTACTTAGTAGTGAATGTGCTTACGATGCTGGAAGATCCGGGTTCAAATCCCAGCGAGGGCATTAAATATTTGAGTATTTATTATCAGTATTATCACAACTCGAACTTATTCGAAAAAGGGTTGATTATCTCTAATCCATGCCGAATCCAGGAAATTTCATATAACATTAAAGAATAAATATGGCTAGGAATACAGCATTAAAATATGTCGTAACTCGCAATGCTCGCGAGCAGCCTGTACTCGTATGTGCTGATCATACAGGGCGTCCCACGGCGATGCCACATGGAGGGAAAGTACCTTAAATATCATAGATAAGGTCAATGCGGGTAAGACCGTCTATCAGGAAAGTCCGTCCACCAACTGATTTCCGATCCTAATTGAACAGTATAAGACGCATATGACGGACTTTCCTTCAAAATAAAATATGCCGGACTTAGCCGCACTGACCTCAGCATATTTTACTGAAAGAAGATTCCTTTTATTTTTAAAACTAAATAAAACAGCATTCATTTTTTTTTTAAAAACAATTGTATGAAAAAAAAATATCGTGAGGTCGGAGAAAAAATACCTTAATTATTGTAAATGAACACAATTGAAACATTATTTCGATTTACAAAAACAAGTTGAATTGCATTTTGAATTATTTCATGGTTAAACCGGGAATCGAACCCGCTACATTCGAATCGGGAATCCAACCCGCTAATGTATGATATCACATAGCTAAAATTCATTGGTCGTGTGGTGACGGCAATAAGAATACATTTGTCACCACCCCAACTCCTCCTGCGGGTGTCGTAAGAGTCGACTAAAGGATTGAAGTGTCACTGACCATTATTTGATAAAAGATTGATGATGGGCAGCAGCGTCATCATAGTGGACACATTACTGCGATCGCCAATCCGCTTGCCCAGCGTGGCGATTATGGGCATTTGCTTCCTTATGCGTCCACACGCGTAATTAAAAGGAGAGGCCTAAGTCCAGCAGTAGACTATCATAGGCTGATGATGATGATATGATGATAAATTTCATAAATCCTGAACTATTATACATAGATAGTCTCCAACCACTCAATTGCTTTTGGTAACTCTGGTTACCAGCTGTCACTCTTATTTTACATAGGAATAAAGCTCAACCAAAATTTCAAAGCATGTGAGTGGCTAGAAAGGTTCAAAATGGCGTTAAAATCCAAAAATCAAAAAAAATTACATACCGACTTTTGTAGCTGTGCCTACGTTATGTACGTATGCTTACAAATATTGCAACGATTAATTGAACCAGATTTTGGTGGGCCGATTGTGGTGAGAGGAGAAGTATGCTTACTTAACTTCGATAACAATACAATAGATGAACCTGACCTGATGAAGAATTGAAAGGTATCTATAGGCCCAATTGAGCTGAAGTTTAGTATGCCTTTGGTGACAAAACTACTGTATGGTGTAATAGTGCGGGTTTGATGAGGAGCTGGAGGATGATCATAATATACTGTATGATTATTATTACATCTTATTGTACTTTTGTTCGGTTCATTCTTAGAAATCGATGACTAGCAGAAAGCTGTGTCCTTACACATTGTCTGAGACGGTTTCATTTGCCAGAGGAATTCCGTTGCCCCATTTAATGGGGTAGACTCGTTGACTGCGTTTCATTAGTAGGATCGCTTGCTCTAAAACAATAAATCGTCCATTAATTCTATAATTCATTTAAAAAATTTAATAGGACGATTTAAAGTGTCCATAATGTAGCCAAAATGACAAAAACGGAAACCTTATAGATTCGTCATGGCCGTCTGTCATAGACGATTTACTCTCAAACTGTAAGTACTACTATAATAGGAGATCTGGCTTCAGGGGTAATTCCGCCAAAAACCAAGTACATTTTTTTTAGGTCATCTTCCGCGTCTTTTTAACATACTATAAGAGTAGAGAAAAATCCAAGTAGATTTTTGGTGATCTTGAATAGAAACAGAATCGATTGGCATAAAAAAAAGTTTGTCAAAAATGACCATTTTTTCGCACTTATCTATTGTTTACACACATACAGGGTTGAACTTATTTTTGGGTCAGTAAGGACAGCTACCAGATCCAGAGTAGCTACGCGAAAATGGTCTTAGAACACCTTCCTTCGATTTTAAATTAATGAAAATTGGCGTTTACAGATTTTGTAAAAAACATACAGGGTGCGAGAAAAAAAATTGTCACATTTGACAAACTTTTTTTATACCTATCGATCCAGTTAATGCTCCAAGACCTGAATAACGCAAGCCTTCAAGTTGGACTTCATATGAATCGCACAAAGACTCAGGTGATGACTAACGGCACGAAACGTAGGGTCGAGGTAGACGGGCAGACGATACATTATGTCGATGAGTATATCTACTTGGGCCAGCTAGTCTCTTTCAGCAAGGAAGTTTAACGCCGTGTTCAAAATGCCTGGAAGAGCTACTGGTCCATGAAATAGCTAATGAAGGGCGACCTTCCAATGTCACTGAAGTGCAAGTCGACATGTGTATCCTGCCCGTCCTAACCTACGGTGCCCAAACATGGTCACTCACTGAAAGTCATACGTCCAAATTGAAGGTCTGGCAGCGAGCAATGGAGCGCAGCATTTTAGGTGTAACGAGGATGGATCTGGAACACTACGCTGCGCTCCAAAACACGCATAGCTGACGTGGTGAAAATACTGCCAGGCTAAAGTGGGATTGGGCCGGCCACGTCTACCGCATGCATCCAGAAAGGTGGGTTATTACAGCCACCAAGTGGATGCCGCAAACTAGGCGGGGACGAGGCAGGCCGAGGCGGAGATGGCAGCACGACTTGGACGCCTTCGCCAACAATTGGCCAGACTTGGCACCGTACCGGGGTAGCTGTGGAGATCTGAGGGAGAGGCATTTGCCCAGCAGTGGGACACGTCTACCGGCTAGAAAAAAAATCGATCCTGTCTATTTTCAGGATCAAAAGCTTGTATAGACCCAAAAAAAAGTTTTCGGCTAGAAAAGCCGCAAATCGAGATTTAAAATTCCCAATATTCCCATACAAATTGTATGAATGTTAAAAAATATTTTTTTCACGCTTCATTTTTTTATGTCAATCGATTTCATTCGTGCCATCCAGTACCAATAGTTTCTTAGGGGTCAACTTATAACAATGTATAAAAAAGCCAAAATTTCAAGAAAACTGTATTTATACATTTACTATGGAAAAAAGTGAAAGTTTAATTGCATCATCTGTCACGATAATTAGTCCTCCTATGCTAAATGACAATAATACTGTGTGGAAACATTAGCTATATTCATTATCTCGATTTGCGGCTTTTCTAGCCATTAAATTTTTTTTGGAGGAGAGTGACGAATGAGGAGGTGTTAGACAAGGTTAAGGAGAAGAGGCAATTAATGGACATTATAAAGAACAGAAGAGGTAGGATGTTGGCCCATCTGATACGACATGACAATCTCATAAAATGCATAATGGAGGGGAAGATTGAAGGAAGGCGTGGAAGAGGAAGACCAAGGAGAAATTACATTGAACAAATCAAGGAGAACGTGAAAGTCACGTCGTATCAAAACCTGAAAGAGATGGCTTGGGATCGAGGAATGTGGAGAGCATGCTTTGAGCTACACCGACAAGAGCAAAGCTCTTAAATAGGAGAGAGAGACATTTTTTTTGCTCCCATACAAGCTTTTGATCCTGAACAGAAACAGGATCGATTGGCATCAAAAAAAGTTTATCAAAAATGACAATTTTCTCGCAACCTGTATGTTTTTACCAAAATCAGTAAACGCCAATTTTCATTAATTTAAAATCGAGGAAGGTCATATAAGACCATTTTCGCGTAGCTACTCTGGATCTGGTAGCTGCTCACTGACCCAAAAATAATTTCCACCCTGTCTGTACACGGTGTACCGTCAGCATTCCGAAAGATTTTAATGCTGGATTCCTGACCATATTTAGAGTCTTTAATGTTATATGTCCTGGATTCGGCTTGGTTTCAGAGATAATCAACCTTTTTTCGAAATAAGTTTTTCGACGTAACTCGTCATTTAACTTCTTTTGGATTACAATGCTACCACAATGTGTTCTAATATTACCACACCTTTTGCCTGACAATCAAAAAATACGAATAGACTTGACGAAATAACCTCTACCTAAAAAAAAACAATTGAGATAAATAATTTAAACAAATTGTTGTTATGATAAAAAGTACTGGAAATGTTAAAAAGTATTCAAATCGGCCTAAAAAAAAAGAAAAAAAAATTTTTTTTGGTGGAATTGACATTATTAGGTCTCATAATATTTTTTGTTTATTTTGATGTCTAGAATGCATAGTTAAAATCTTTCGCAATGCTCGCGTAACACCGTGTATATTATATACCTATAAAAAAAATAATACTTATACCTGCAAATGGAAATAATAGGGGTTTATATACCTACCATTTGCGGGTTGTAACGCACATACCTTATTTTATTTCTTGGTATAGACGACGTCAGTGTTCGTTTATTTCTTTTGTTCCCCATTTGAACAAAGCTGAAAACTTAGGAAAAAAGTGTTAAAAAATCAAAAGACTTCACTCAAGAAAGACCAACCAACCGAACGAAATAATAGTAAAGGGTCATTCCAGGTGAAATCAACGAATCGGGTGTGCTGCATGGTTTCTGATTTGAATGAAAAATATTGAGGATATACTTCATGGTGGCAGAAGTGCTTAACCACCATCAGTTTTCTTTTTTATCCTTTAGTTTCCAAGTTTTGCCCTTTCAAAATTCAGAGTGGGGTCATTGAGTTCGTGCTTGTGGAAAAACAGGCATAACTTTTTTTATATAAAAGGTAACTAAATAATTACTTGCCGTGTTCATCTTGTAAAATAAATATAAATGTGTTAGAGGAACTACTTGTAATAGAAAAATATAAATGAAAAATGAATATGACCTTAAACTTTTAAATGCCTATGAATTCAATGAGAAATTTTTGAATTAAATCCAGGCGATTGAAATTGACTGTATATGTATACACCATGCCTGTTAATAAACAGAAAAAATTTAACCACGTATTTCTAACTGCGTTTACAAAATATATTGACAAAGTAATAATTATTTCCATACGTCGCACTCTAGCGGGCAGTTTCGTGGCAACGTAAGGTTTACAAAAAAAAAAATGTTAACTTTATTAAAATGTATTTAGTATTTATAACAGTTTATTTGAATTCGTTTAAAAGAATCAAAACGTGTATTCGCTATAGCTTGCGTAGAAGAGGAAGTGAAGTTTATTCATAATACACAATTACACATTTCTCCGAGATAAAAAATAACATACAATTTTTGCAAAATTCGAATTTGCCAATGCAGTCTTCCTTTAATGTAATAAATAAGACTATGAACAAATTGTCAAAAGTACGCCTGCACCCTAAAGGAAAACAAGTATATCTGAAACTACAAATTGTCTTAAAATCGAATCCGGGGAATCGACACTAAAAATGATAAATAGTCTAATTCAAAACGAAGAGGTTGAGACTACAAATAATGTTAACCAAAACACACTTCATTGACCGTTGACCGCCGGCAATTTGGAAAAAATATTAATAATATATTCGCATAACATATCTACTTAAGTAAATTAAATATTTTACATACTAGTCAATTGTATTTTTACTTAAAATTGAATGAATACTAAAAAATAATACGTTACTAACGTACTACTTTAGTTTCTAATATATTTAGAATTGTACATTATAAATACTACGTACAAATATTTCTGCTTATTTGAAAATGAATTGATGTATTTGTGAACCTTATCTATCATATTGACATGCCACCAAACTGCCCGCTGGAGTGTGACGTATGATTATTTCGTTACTTCTTATAGAAAAAAATTAGGTCGGATTTTGTACAAGCAGGAATTTGACCCCACTCTTAACTTTGAATGGGCAAAACTTGGAAATTAAAAGATAAAAAAGAAAACTGGTGGTGGTTCAGCACTTCTGATACCATGAAGTATATCCTCAATTTTTTCATTCAAATCAGAAACTTTCTCCTGTTCCTCGCTATAGTGGGGGAAAAGTTACACACGGGTGCAAACGTATTTTACTTCTCTTAAGTTAAAACACTTGCTACGCTCAGGTTTCTATTTTAAAACCACTCGCTTCGCTCGCGGTTCAACTATGGAATCCTTTCGCTTGCTCGTGTTTCAATTTCATGCTCGCGGGTAAAATACAACTTTGCACCCTTGTATAACAAATAATTATTTCTTTATAGAAGATTGATGATGAGCAGCAGCAGCACAGCATCGTCACAGTGGACAAATTACTGCAATCGCCAACCCTTTTGCCCAGCTTGGCGATTATGGGCATTTACCTCCTAATGCTGCAATGCGCATAGTTAACAGGATCACCTTGTATATTATTCTATCAATTTATCGGCTGGATTCATATGTACACATTTCAGTTGCAAATTTCTAATTCTAACGGTCACTCAGTTATGCTGCGGATAGACAGACAGATAGACAGACAGACAGACAGACATAGCGAAACTATAAGGGTTCCTAGTTTACTACGGAACCCTAAAATCTCGTGTCGATTTAAAACACTCCTTTCAGTCGTGTTTTATTTTATCGCCAACCATTATTTTTTTCACACTTGTATCGTAATGTCATCATCATCATCCATCATCATCATCATCATATCAGCCGAAAGACGTCCACTGCTGAACATAGGCCTCTCCCAAAGATTGCGACAATGACCGATCCTGCGTCACCCGCATCCAGCGGACCCTGGGGCAAGAAAACCTAGCGGTTAATTCCGAAAACGTTAACTTACAAAAAAAACTCTCTTTTGTAACCCGATTTTTTTTATAGACCTATTCAACAATACCCCATACTATAAGATTACAGCAAAATAAAAAAACATCCCGACTTTACTTATAGGGGAGGTGCCTGAATATTTTTTAATATATTTTATTCTACCTCTTTTTCGGTGTGACTGATATGGAGGTATACCTGTACCAAATTGCAAATTTCTTATACTAACGGCCTATGAGCTATGCTGCGGACAGACAGACGGAGAGACGGACAGACGGACATGGCGAAACTATAAGGGTTCCTCGTTTACCACGTAACCCTAAAAAGGTTGGAATTAATTTTGGGTCTATATTGGTGGCATAATGTTTTTATTTCGAAAAATTTGTCGCCTACCAACTTTACGCCGAAAAATTAATGGCCTAAATTGTTGCACATACAGGGTGTTTTTTTTTCGACCGTTCAAATTCTACGTAGTGAATTGGCGGCATTACGCCGGCCGAAATGTATGAAACAGCTGATTTTTTTTTCGCGATTTCGACTTTGTCCCCATAGTAAAAGTTGGTCAGTATGACCTACACATTCACTACGTAGAATTTGAACGGTCGAAAAAAAAACACCCTGTATATAGGTATTTTGTCGTGTTTTGCCGAAATTGTTGATCCTAACTTGGTTGTTCCTGAATATCGTTTGTCCTAATGATTTTCGTGTCTAATGTGTATGTATCGAATAATAATTGTGCATAATTTTGATGGTCCTACTATTTAATGTACTAATACTAACTACTTTAAACGAACGACCTTTAAAAAAATATTTTCCTTAAACTTAACCCTCCCTTAAACCACCCAACCCTGTTGTCCAAAGAATTTTAGTCATCAGACCTAGGAACCGGTCGACGAAGCCCCGCTGCGCGGGACTTCTATTTCTGATCTAAGGGATAAAAGGTACCTAACGAACCTATCCAGGTTAGAGTAGGGGAGGTACAGATTCATTATTTTCTAATACAGGGGGCTTAGCCCCCGAGCCCCCCTTGTGGGGCGCTTCGCTCTCCCGTCGCCCCTTTTTCGGGTTTACAAGAATGAGGATGGGTAAACAATTGATTAAAAATACTTAAGTATTTTATAGACTAAACCTTTCTCTCCGCCTTTCCTAGAAACCTAACCATTCCAAGTCGGTTTTACCCTGGCTTATCATCATCATCATCAGCCTATGATAGTCCACTGCTGGACGTAGGCCTCTCCTATTAACTATGCGTATAGACGCAATAGGAGGTAAATGCCCATAATCGCCACGCTGGGCAAGCGAATTGGCGATCGCAGTAATGTGTCCACTATGATGACGCTGCTGCCCATCATCAATCTTTTATCAAATAATGGTCAGTGACACTTCAATCCCTTAGTCGACTCTTACGACACCCGCAGGAGGAGTTGCGGTGGTGATAAATGTATTCTTACTGCCGTCACCACACAGCCATCTTACTGCCGTCACCACACAGCCTGGCTTATTACTTGAACATTATTTTAAACCATTCACCATATTGTTAATATGCTTTTTTCAATGAAATTTCGGACATAACAATTGTAGACGCAAAGAAAATTTACTGTTTGCGCAGTAGGAAACAATGAACATTATGATTATTAAGCTTAAGGTAATTCGACGTTCGAGTAATCAATATTAGGATAAATATAGTGTAGGTGTTTTAAATGTGTATGCGCAAAATAAAGTAGGCTAAACGAGTAGTATGCCATTTAACACTATGCCAAACATTCTCGGCCAAAAAATTTTAGGACAATCGACGTTATGCGACACGTCAGGCACCCCTTAATTTTATCTTAAAAATATACTCTTCAGACAAAGTTTCGGTTTAAAGACATTTTTTTTTGTACACTTGTTTGACGGTGAACACTGTCACCGGCGTCGAAAGTGTTAAGGGATAAATATTTAAAAAAAAAACGCTGAAATCGATTTGTCTTATTTTTTATCAGCAGTTGGAATACGACGTATCAAGTCGCTATCTTTCAAATCACACTATTTCCATACAAACTTTCAACTACCTTTTAACCACTTTAGGCTTTAAATTTTATAAAATGGTTTCTCAGTTTGTAGGTATACAAATAATTATATAAGTAACCTTCAGTTAGGTAGGTCCAACTTCGAGAAAGAGGTCAATCGTCGAATCCGACTCGGTTGGGCAGCGTTCGGGAAGCTACGACACTTATTTTCGTCCAATATTCCGCAGTGTTAGAAGACGAAAGTCTTTAATCAGTGTGTGTTGCCAGTGATGACATACAGTACTGAAACGTGGCCGCTTACAATGGGTCTCATAAGGCGCTCAAAGTCACCCAAGTCTCTGCGTGATCGGATTAAAAATGAGACCATCCGCAGCAGAACCAAACTAACCGAAATAGCTCTCCAAATCGCTAAACTGAAGTGGCAGTGGGCGGGGCACATTGCGCGTAGAACCGATGGCCGTTAGGGCGGGAAGGTTCTTGAGTGGCGGCCACGCACCGGAAGGCGTAGCGTGGGTAGGCCCCCCACAAGGTGGACTGATGACCTGGTGAAGGTCGCAGCAGTCCGCTGGATGCGGGTGGCGCAGGACCGGTCATTGTGGCAATCTTTGGGGGAGGCCTATGTTCAGCAGTGGACGTCTTTCGGCTGATATGATGATGATGATGATGAACCTTCTGTAAAGATGCCATCTTTCTAGCGCTAGTAATTTACACTAAATTTATTGTCTACCTTAGTCTCCTTAAACAAAATCTACACCCCTACTTAACCCTCTCAATCATGAAATTTCCCTGCACTCTGATATATTATTGCTTTTTTCGTATTTTACTTAGTAAATCTCCTACAATGTTTTAGGTCTCCAATCGTAACTTTGCATCCCCTTGTTATAAAAATACTTTTATAGGAATTATCACAGCTTTAAGTTAAACTTCAACCCAATAAAAATTGTAATCCCCTTTTAACCCTTAAAAAATGATTAAATTAAATTTCTTGTACTCTTGTAAAATACCTTATTAATACTAAAGTTTCAAGTTTCTAAATTAAAATAAATTTGGATCCCACCTTTGCACTCTTATCTTACCAGAAAAAAACAGCTTATACACGAAGTTAGACATTGTCATTCAAATGAACAATAAATTGAGTCTCTAATTGTTTACATTTATTTTTACCAATGTATAAAATACGCAATAGAATGTCGAATTTACAAGAATATGTTTGTAATTTACCATTTTTGGAGTTACCTACGTCACATAAACGTGTACGAGTATTTGCTCGTGCTATAATCAAAACATAGTACCTACCGAAAAAAAGCAACGTTATTATTAGGTAATTTGTGCAATATGCAATGCATATTCACAAACAAAGTCATTCATTCGTTCATTCATTCATTCAATGCAACACGAAAGTTACCTCTTACCTACATGTATCCTAGGTACCTACTCGTAATGTAGGCACGAGGTTACATAAAAACATTAAAATGTATGCAAGGTACCTACGTCATTTTTGCGTTACTATTAAGAACAGGAATTCCCTCGGCTCACCAAGGAGCAGTTCATGACAGCCTTCGTTACCCTTCTGCCACTGACGACGACGACTGCGACTGGTCTGGTGACGTGATATGATTAAATCTTGTTATCCACATTGTAATCCACACTCCTTTTTTTATACATTAGAACAACCTGTATATTAGCAGCTCCTGAGGTAATAAAAAACCGGCCAAGAGCATGTCGGCTCATGCTAGGGTTCCGTACTTTTCGGATATCTCTGAAAATATTGACTATAGAAAAAAACTTTGTTTGAAAATCTCTTATTTTTTTCAAAGACCTCTTCAACGATGCACTGCACACTATAGGATTACAGCAAATAAAAAAATCATTCACACTTCACCAGGTTAGGCACCCGAATTTTTTTTTCTATTTTTTATTTTACCACTTTGTCGGCATAATTAATATTATGTATATCTGTACCAAATTGCAGATTTCTAGTACTAACGGCCACTGTGCTATGCTGCGGACAGACAGACGGACAGAGCAAAACTATAAGGGTTCCTAGTGTACTACGGAACCCTAAAAAGGTACAATAGTATGAAACCTCTTTTAAAGAGTAGCTTACATAAATACTCTACATTTATCAGTTCCCTTAATTCCTTAAGGGTTAAGGAACCTACCATCTAAACTGGTCTTTGTCCAGAACTTGCTCCATAACATACACAATCAATCAGAAATATCTGCCAAAAGTGAAACATGTGTCGTTAAGGGGTTCCGTTCTGGTCTTTATCAGCAGTTCCACCTACTCACATTAAAATGCATAAATGATAATGCTTGATGTTTAAATGATAATACAGAATCCTAAGGTTCCTAAGGAAACACCCCATCAGAACTGGTATTTGACAATACCATGACATTACACGACCATCTTCATTGCTTAAAATGCATAACCAGTTACACACATCATACAAAACACCAAAGTATTCCGAAGTTCCGTTCTAGCCTTCATCGGCAGTTTCACTTCCCTAAGTAATTACTTACGCGTATGGATGCATTAGGAGGTAAATGTAAATCGCCACTTCAATCCCTTTTTCGACTCTTGTGACACCCGCGGGAAGAATTGGGGTGGTGACAAATGTATTCTTACTGCCGTCACCACACGGTATTTGTGTACACAACTGTAAGGATTACTTACTCACTCTTTACGTCCTGTTTAATATAGACTCTGAAACAACCAGTAATATGTCAAATGTTTATCTACCAAAAGAAACATCTCAGAAGATGAGAGAAATTGTCTCAGTTCAGTGGATAAAAATCTAAATGGTACACTATACTATAAACGACTAGTATTAAAACTCTAAATGTCATACGAATAAATTTAGAGTTTATCAGTTTTCATATTTTTATTTCAAAAATAATTTACTTTCAATATAGAATGTACTGAGAAGATGCGGCATATACTTTCTTACCAAGAAATCGTGGCCGCAGAAATCGCAGTGGCGATGAGCACAGATTTTATTCCACAAATCAACCATTAATTAAAGACTCGTATCACTTTGAATTTGTATACCTACTAATATAACAAACATATTCTATCTTTCTTATTATTATTATAACTAAATCGACATTCTATCGTTTTGACTTCTAGCCGTCACATGTGTTTTCAAATGACGTATTTTATTGCCAGAGTATAGAAAATAAACTCCATTACACCAAATCGTATCCGTAAACTTTTTTCATTTTTAATCGTTTTTGCGAATGTAACTTATACGTGTTCGGTAGTATTGAGTTTTATTCAGAATCAGTTGTTATAGTTTTCTTGTGTTCCGTCATAAAAATAACAAGAAACTTAAATAAATGATGGGGTTCGAAAGAATTTCTTCGTTCTGATTTTCCCTACTTATTTAAAGATACTTTGAGAACTGGCATCCCTTGACGTGTATGTATATGATTTTATGTCATTTTCAATGTCAAAAAGAGCTGTCAACGGGAGCGATTTGGCGTGCGTCCGACCTCGAGGAGGCGCTCGCGCCATCTAAGTCAAAAGAGAATTTTGACTCGTGTCGCCATTTGTATGGAGAATATACGTAATTTTAAATTAAGGATTAAATTTCTCCGTTGTCTTTATGAGGAAAAATATGAATATGCCCTGATGCACTAATTCAGTTATCTGGCTTTTAAATTAAGATGAATATTTTATGCCCGTAAAAGAAAAATATGCATTGCGTCGTGTTCGAAAAATATGCAATTTTTTCAATTTTCGGTACATTTAGAGCCGATTTCTAGGAAATCCATGTAAATATAAAATATAATGTCAATTGAAGCCTCTGTACCGGTTCTTGCTGAATAAGCTCATGTAAGAAATGTGTTTGTAGAGTTATATTTACTTAACAAATTCTTTGTTCGAAAATAGGTCTAAAACGACAAAATCGGGAATCCGACCCTTAATTTAAACTCCACAAAAACTATATTTTAATATGTTTCAGAATGTCAAGTGTAGGTAATAACTGATAAAAAAACGTCTCGATCGAGTTTACGGTTTCATCGACAATTTCATACAAATAACGATGAAAACGTAAACGCGATCGAGACGTTTTTTATAAGTTATAAGGTATTACCTACACTCGGCCTTCAGAAATAATTTGTGTTTTTCTAATCGAGTAAAGGAAAATATAATTCCAGACATATATTACTATAGACTTCACTGATTGTAGTAACGTAACAATAGAACCTGCGCTGGCGCGCCGCCAGCTACCAAGCTTGACTGCGTTGCCAACCTGTCAGACCGAGACGCACTTATCTGCCCGTAGCGGCGTCCTTCTCTGTGGCGTTTCTGGAGCCGGCAATTTGGCGCCCGTGGGTACGCTGATAAAATTGTCCTGTGGCCTTACCATAGGTCACGTGATGTTTTCTAAAATATGCAATTCGTTTGCAATTTTAGTGGCGATAGCTAACGTTGGGGATGTATTTAGATTTACACGTATTTTATGACACAATAAAACTAAACATTACATAAAACGTACGATAGATTTTCGCTGACGTTGCTCGATATACACTCTCAAAGTTTTATGCCTCTTTAAAGTTTTCAACGAAGCCATTTGTAAAAAAAACCAATATGATAAATACTTAATTGCATTTCTACAATGTGGTGGGCTATAATATCGCTCGTGGTTGCATATATTTTATTATGCTTAGGTGGTTCTTATGCTTGTCTGTGTTATAATAGTAATTTATGTAGATGGAGAGGAAATAAAATACCGGTCTCCTACTTACATATAAAGTTAACTATAAAATTTTCACTGCTTGTATTACCGTAACACAACAATAGAACCTGCGCTGGCGCGCCGCCAGCTACCAAGCTTGACTGCGTTGCCAACCTGTCAGACCGAGACGCACTTATCTGCCCGTAGCGGCGTCCTTCTCTGTGGCGTTTCTGGAGACGGCAATTTGGCGCCCGCGGGTACGCTGATAAAATTGTCCTGTGGTCTTACCATAGGTCACGTGACGTTTTCTAAAATATGCAATTTTAAAAGCGATAGCTCATAATATCGGGGATGTATTTAGATTTACACGTATTATAGGTATTACACAATAAAACTAAACATTACATAAAACGTACGATAGATTTTCGCTTACGTTGTTCGATATACACTCCCAAAGTTTGATGCCTCTTCAAAGTTTTCAACGCAGCCATTTGTAAGAAAAGCAATAACAAAAATACTTAATTGCAATTCTATAATGTGGGTGGGCTATAATATCGCTCTGGGTTCCATACATTTTATTATGCTTAGGTGGTTTTTATGCTTGTCTATGTTATAATAGTAATTTATGTAGATGGAGAGGAAGTAAAATACCAGCTTCCTACATATAAAGTTAACTATAGAATTTTCACTGCTTGTAGTACCGTAAAGGTGCGTTTAAACCAAAAGAGCATTCGCTGTTCTAGCGCCCAATCTACGAAATCAACCAATCACGTTTTGTGTACCGATCGTATTTCGTAGAGTGGGAGGTTAGAACAGCGAATGCTCTTTTGGTTTGAACGCACCTTAACACAACAATAGAATCTGCGCTGGCGCGCCGCCAGCTACCAAGCTTGACTGCGTTGCCAACCTGTCAGACCGAGACACACTTATCTGCCCGTAGCGGCGTCCTTCTCTGTGGCGTTTCTGGAGCCGGCAATTTGGCGCCCGCGGGTACGCTGATAAAATTGTCCTGTGGTCTTACCATAGATCACGTGATGTTTTCTAAAATACGTATAGAATAAAACTGTTTATTCAGGAACTAAGTACAGTCGAGGAAATAGAATGTTTAGCACTTTGCGGTTCTAGTTAATTTAGTTTTTTTATATGTACTAAGCACGTCCAATGTAAAGTGAGCCATAAACTGCTAAACATTCAATTTCCTCGACTTGTACTTAACAGAACTGTTAACTAAGAAAATAATATTGAAGAAAAATCATTCCTGAAAAGGTTTCCACATAGTTTTGTCTCAAGACATCTCTTGGATTCCTTTTGCAAACTAACGGTGAACCCCATTTTTAGGACATACCTATTACGATTTGCTCCTATAAGGAAAGTTTGCTTGTCTGTAAAAAATTGCGAGTTAAATTTGATAGAAATTTGACCTGAATTTTATATGTGAAGGTCTTATTACAAAGCAATCATGGAGTTGGTCTGAAGTGCCAAAAAGTGCCAAATATTTTTGAAAGACAAACAAAGAAAATAAAAAAACAGGAACCGATTTCAACTAATTTCTCCAAGATCCCATCATCACACCCCGACTTGGTGCCAATGGGACCACCTCGGTTTATTTTGAAGTCGGTTAAAACATAATTATCGAAATCTTTTGGCGTGATATTGAGTTATTCGTCCATTTGTCGTGCACTATACTTAAAAATGCTAATTTTATGACTTATATGGTTTTCAAATGGATGCTGTTGTCATAATTAGACCAAATCAAAATAGAACCACTCGGTGAGCATCAGCTTTCAAATAAAAAAAGAATCATCAAAATCGGTTAACCCAATCGTAAGTTATGAGGGAACAAACATAAATAAAACATGCAGTCGAATTGAGAACCTCCTTTTATGAAGTCGGTTGAAAACTAGGTAGCTATTGTAATTCTAAACATGAAATAAATACATATATTTAAATATTGATCAATCGAAATAGGTCGTCATCCGAATTTTAATCGTGATTGTGGTTGGTCAAAGCCACCTGGTTGGAAAACGGTTTTAGGTGTTGCGTCGGTAGACAGTGTAGACGAGCCTTTATTACCTAGTGACGTAGTGAGTGTTGTGTGCAACCCGCTTTTCGACAAAAGTGACAATGAGGGTAGTTCTCCCCTTTCGCCGCCCCCGACAGCACATACATATTATTATTATTATTACTCCATGATGAGGATCCTCTAAATGGATCGAAACATGTCGAGCAATTATCGACTACAATTACATGAGTAACTAGTTTGATCAATATTTAAATATGTTGGAGTCTCACGTTAGTTATAATTCTAAAAATGAAACAAATAGCAGTTTTTTGTTACTTCTCGCTACGAGCGAATGGTAAGGATACTGTTTGCTTGAAATTTCGAATCGCGTCGTTTTGATTGCGCTTTGAATAAAATATTGTTTTGGATGCAGTGATTTGATTTTCAGTGTTCAAATAAAATACTAGGTTACATGATAAAGACAAATAGATTTCTAGAAACTGAGGAAATGTGCTTATATATTTTGCGACTACTTGTAAGACAAAGGTGAAGTTTTTAAAACTTTGTTCATTACATTATCTATCTTATCTAAGACTGTCTGTGTTTGTTCCTGGAAAAATTAAAAACTGTATTTAAGGACAAGAAGGACCTTATGTCAATGGACCAATGTTTCCAAAGTTTTCCTCCCACTTTTTTTACGATATGTGTCAAAGACGTCAAATGCTATGAAAAGACAGTCGTATTTATTAAATTTTTTTTTACTAAGGGATTGAATTTTGAACTTTTTTCATTACCTATTCTTATCTACAGTGTGTTAACATGAGCCAGGCTTTTATTTGAACCGAGGATTGAGATGCAGATTCTTAGCCAAACCATGTGCATTATTTGTTTAAAAATCCTAATTTTAAAAGTAATTATCTTTCTAAGAAAATTTAATTGAGAAGCAATGTACTTCAAAATAAATCGTTAATTGGCACTTGACAATGACAGCTCGCAGCCACTCGCAACGTTTGACAACTAAAGCAGTACACGCGTTACATTGATCGTTCGAACGAAATAAAAATAATTGTTCAGTTAATTTAAATATTTGTCAACTCTTAATACTTGAAAACGATTGCCAGTAATGCGTATTATTACCCATTTTCGTAAAAGCCTGGGTCATGGTAACACACTGTATAAGACCGGCCTGTCTGTTTTTGTTCCTGAAGAGTCAGGGAAAATTTGAAGCTATGTCTACGTAAGGACAAGAAGGATCTTATGTTAATGGAACAATTTTTTCAAAGTTTCCCCCCACTTTTTTTCTTTTTCACTTTTTTTCTCTTTCGATCTTAATAGGAGAAAAAATTTGTCCCAAGGTTTTTTCTATTCCGTTACCATTTTTCCATACATTTTGTTAGCGACGCGCACCTAGGTCAATGTAATTTATTGTGTTGGCAACTATTTAGTTATTAATATTTAAAAAAAAATAAGGTACTTTTAAGTTTCATTGTAACTTACCCTGTTTTATTTTTGTTAATGGCGGCCGCAGTCAGTTCTCTGTAAGACGCGAGCCACTCCGCTTAACTTTGTGCTAAGTTCTAATAAAAAAACAGTTAAAACCTCATTCTGGACTTCTCATTCATCGAACCAGCGCCCACCAGTCACAAGCTGGTCCATCGAACCGAATCATGTACCGCACGCCAGCAAAAATGGAAACGCGTAAGGCAAAGGCGCGTCGGGAACACGCCGAACACGCGGCGCTCGAGGAAGAACAAAGAAAAAGTGAGGTTATGCCGCTTGACGACCGTGCTTCGCCCTCCAAATCTTTGGATCCGATGGTCAAGAAGTTTATACAGAACACAGTTAAGATGACAAGTAGCATCAAATCCGAGCCGCTGCTACCTCAGAAGCACGTTCTTGACACCAAGCCTGCAGCGTCGTATGTAGGAGCAGCTCTAAGAAGTAAGGGCTCAAGAAAATCCACAGCGTCTAAGGAAGCTAAGCGGAAACAGTTGGTTTTAGAGGCCACTAAGGAAAAGGCCGCTATTCAGATGGATTTAATTGACAAAACTTTAGATGCGCAACTCGCAGCACTTAGTGACGAGGAGGACCTAGACGGATACAGTTCACATATCGATGGTGATTTACCTCTTCGTGACAAAATAACAGAGTGGGTTGAGCACCAAAGCCAGCATATGGAACTACCAGAGGAGCTGCAACCTGCCAACCATGGATTATTAGCGGGCGCGCCGCACACTCCGGTCCCAGCTTGGAAACCCACACCTGACGTGCACACTGCCTTCACCGAGCCGACCCAGCCACGGGCTGCACCTGGCTTAGCGGCGTACGCCACCGCCGATGACCCCATACCGGTGGCGCCATCTGCGCACGAAGGTACCGTCAACGCGCTCAACCAAACAGTGCAAATATTGGCCGGCGCCCTAAAGGACCTAACTACCGCTAACAAGCAAGTACCTAGTGCAAGTTTACTTAGCCGTATGAGTACACCGAAGGACCTGCCTGAATTTTCAGGCGACCAATTAGAATGGCTTCAATTTAAGCAGGCCTACCAGGAGTCCACCGAGGTCTGTAAGTTTACAGACAAAGAGAATTTATGGAGGCTTCGTAAATGTCTTAAAGGAGCCGCACGAGATGCTGTCACAGCTTTGTTTATTAGCGCCACGTCGCCCGACCGGGTTATGTCGACATTGGAGCTACGTTTTGGAAATCCTGACAGCATCATTTCGCGAATTCTACAAGACATCAAGAAGCTACAGCCGTTGCAATCCGAATATCATAAAGATATAATCATCTTTGCGGTGAAAGTTCAAAATTTCGTCGAAGCCGTGCGTGCCCTAGGACGCGAAGAGTACCTAAAAGGCATGAATATAGTCTCCGTCATCCTGTGCAAGTTACCTACTGTGCTAATCTCCAAATGGGCAGACTACAGTTTTAAACTACTTCAAGATACGCAGAAATCAAGGTTAGTCATTCTGTCAGACTTTCTTAATGACGAAGCATTGAAGATTTCTACTACAACATGTTTTTTTACTACTACGCGCAGTGATGTAAATAAAAACAAAAATAGCGATCATTCATCTTCACGCACACAGACAGTGTTATTACAAGCCGAAGAAGGCGATTCTAAGTGTTTATTTTGTAGAACAGCTGTGCATAAAATAACTGAGTGCAAGCATTTTAAGAAAGCACTACGAAAGGTGCGATGGCAACACGTTAGAAAACACGGTTTATGTTACAAATGTATAGTCTCCAAACACGAACGCGAAACGTGTAACGCCCCTGCGTGCGACAAGGACAGCTGCGGAGCTCCGCATCATCGTCTACTACATTATCCGGTAAACAACCGCAGTGCGCGTGACGTCACAGCGCCCGCGCCGCTACCGAGTGCAAGTGTACCGAATAGTAGTTCCGCGATAAACGTATTTGTGCCGGGCGAGTCCGCGTTCAAGCCAGTGACGGAAACGTTAACTCATATAAACACATCTGACAGTAAAGCGCTTCTAAAAGTCGTACGCGTCGTTGTTCATGAACCTAGCGGAGCAATTAAATGTACGGCACTTCTAGACGATGGATCCTCGGTTAGTTTACTAAGTTCGAGTTTAGCGCGGCGCGCGGGACTGTACGGGCGCACTAGCACGCTAAGCACGCGTGGCGCATTCCCCGGAACCGAACTAGTGTGCAAGTCTACAGTCGTAAATATAAACCTTACGGGTATGGACAATAAGGTACATAATATAAGAGTGCGTTGTGTTGATGATTTAGGTATACCGTTGCAAAGTCTATCTCTTGTTAATTGTAGTAAACATTCACACTTGAATGACATTAAAGATAAACTATGTATATCCGATACTAAGCCTGACTTGTTGATAGGTCAGGATAACTATCACTTGTTGTTGCCATCACAAATTAGAGTCAGTAAATATAGCGAGTTGTGTGCTAGCTTTACACCTTTGGGCTGGTGTGTACATGGAAAGGTGCTACTGCCGCGGGCCGCCCGCCCGCCCTTGCAGGTCGAATCTAACCTTTTCATTTCAGCTCAAGACATGGCAGATAACCAAGAGGGTCTAGATCTGTTACGTCAGATACACGAGGAGGTCCGGCTGTCATTCAAGGTGGACGCGCTGGGCGTGTCGTGCGCACCGCCGCGGCAGCACGCGGAGGACGCGCGCGCAGCGGCGCAACTCGAGAGCTCCGCGCAACTACGCGCCGGCCGCTGGCACGTGGGACTGCCGTGGAAGGACGAGAGCTGCGCCATGCCTAACTCTTACCCGAGCGCTCTTAACAGGATGAAGGGCATCGAGCGATGGATGACCAAAGACACCGGGTTTGCTGAAAGGTATCGGGAGCGGGTAAGTCATTTACTTCAAAACGATTATGCAATGGAGCTGTTGGACGATCAGATAAGACCTAAAACATGGTATCTCGCTCACTTCGGGGTGGATAACGTGAACAAGAAACATCTGCGATTGGTTTTCGACTCGGCTAATAAGGTAAATGGCGTTTGTCTCAACGATTTTCTTCTGACAGGTCCTGATATGCTGTCATCACTGTTTGGTATTATGTTACGCTTCAGGGAAAACAAAATAGGAGTAACCGGTGACATCAAGGACATGTTTTTACGGATAAAAATTCGAGAGGAAGACCAACATGCCTTAAGATTTCTATGGAGGGACAACCCTACGGCCGAGCTAAAAACGTATGTAATGACGTCACTTCCTTTTGGCACTAATTGTAGTCCTTTTATCAGTCAGTTTGTCAAAAATATGAACGCGCGTAGGTTTCAGTCGACTATGCCGCGAGCTGTGGACGCGATTTGGAACTCGCATTATGTAGATGACTACATAGATAGTTTCCCCGACGAAGCCACGGCCATACAAACGGTAAGAAACATAAGTCATATTCACAGTGCCGGTGGATTCGACATGAGAAACTGGACTAGCAACAGCGTCGCAGTTCTGAACAGTTTGCCAAATCAAACCTTAGGGACAGCCGCCGTAAGGTTTAAGATTGGCCAACAACAGGAAGGTGAGCGTACACTCGGGCTGATATGGTACCCGGCCGAGGATGTGTTTCAATTCGATGTATCGTTAAAACGGATTCCCGAGGATATTATCAACGGCGATAAGCGCCCTACAAAGCGTCTTATGCTTAAGGTAATAATGTCAATATTCGATGTCTTAGGATTTTTATCTCCTTTTACAATTCAAGGCCGAATTATTCTACAGGATACTTGGCGGTTAAATATCGACTGGAACGATTACATTCCGGACGATATTTACAACAAGTGGCGTAAATGGGTCGATTTACTTAATGTTATAAATAATATTCGCATACCTAGATGGTACCATTCAGCTGTGCCCGAGCGCGACAGAGACGAAAGGTCGTCAACCGTGCGAGAGAGGGTGACAGCAGATTACCTAAGCGGTGCGCCTGCTCCCACCCGCCAGCTATCGGCGCCCGGGCCTGGCAGCGATGCGGTGACGTCATGTGCTACGACGCGCTACGAACCCGTAGCCGATCCTACAAACGCTACGCCCACAGGTAATGCTAACGTAGGCTATAATCATTTACAATTGCATTTATTTTGTGATAGCAGTACTCGAGCCATGTGTACTGTTGCTTATTGGCGATGGGAAGTAGATAGTTGTATAAAAGTTGCCTTTATCGCCAGTAAATGTAAAGTTATGCCTGTTAAGCCATTAACGGTACCCACAAAACAGAAAAAACAGTAGAAGCGTAATGTAAGCGCAGCGCGTGTGGCAATAGTAAGCAGCGCAAGGCTTACCTGCACAAAAGTTAACCACAGTAGGCCGTCAGTTCTCTAAGCGCGCTCACGTGAGATCGTTTTCGAATAAATCCGAAAAAGAATGTGCAAATATGCCTTTTTGTGCCGTTTTGGGATGTAAAAGTAACAGCCAGAAGTCAAACCTCACCAATGAAGGTATTTCATACCACCGGAAATTCTTAATTTGTTAATATTTTAATATTTTCTAAAATATTTCGTCTTCCGCAAGATGTTTGTACTACACTAAATAAGAAACAACTTTATATGCCAACAATAAGGTCGTTTTTTATTTGGCATGAAACTATGGAAATTTTTAGAATTTCGGAACGATAGGCTGAGTAGCGGCCAATGCGAGGAAAGGGTCCAAAAAGGTATCGATATCGATATTTTATTTCGTCGATATACCTACATTAGTTGTCTTGAGCCGATTAAGTGAAAAAAACATGTTCTCTATAATCTTTATTTATTTAATCGAGTTTCCGACTGTCATCGTCATCATCATCATCATCTCAACCTTTTGCTGCCAGCTGCTGAGCGTAGGCCTACGTATCATCATATTATAATATTGTGGATATTAAGGTTTCGTGGCCAAATCATAGTTTCGCCATGTCCGCCCGCCTGTCATCGTCATCATCATCATCATCTCAACCTTTTGCTGCCAGCTGCTGAGCGTAGGCCTGCATGTCATCCAATTATAATATTGTGGATATTAGGGTTTCGTTGCCAAATCATAGTTTCGCTATGTCCACCCGACTGTCATTGTCGTCATTATCATCATCACCCTAAGACTACTACCTTACCTACTGCTTAGTATAGATCCCCACATTCTCATATTATAATATTGTGAATGTTAAGGTTCTATTGTCAAATTATAGTTTCGCCATGTCTGCCCGACTGTCATCGTCATCATCATTATCATCATCTCAGACTTTTGCTGCTAGCTGCTGAGTGCAGGTCTGCTTATCATAATATTATAATATTGTAGATATTAAGGTTTCGTTGCCAAAACATAGTTTCACCATTTCCGCCCGAATGTCACCGTCATCATCATCATCTCAGCCTTACTTACTGTGAGCATGAGCATATCCTAATATTATAATATTATGGGTGTGAATTTTAAGGTGCCGTTCTCAAATTATCGTTATCATTGTCTGCCCGACTGTCCATCTGTCTGTTTTTAATTATTCAAAAGGTTATGAATTAATTATTTGTTATATATTATATATTATAATTATAATAAAAGATGTGCTTATAGAACATTCTCGATTACAGTACAGAGGTTCGATGTCATATCTGATATCGGGCCTCTTGTATGCAGATGTCATTTTAATCAAAATGACAATTTAAATATTGATTTTTTAATATTAATTGTATATTTTGAAAATTATTTTTAAATAAACGCGTAACTACCCGTTTAAATTTATTTATTTATGCTGAAAAGTACCTAATATTTATTTATGCTGAATAACATTTTGATGTTGTCATTCACAGTAACATCAATATATTTTTAGTTGATAAAATATTTTGCTACATCACTTTCGTATAAATGCCCCGAGTTATTCCAGGTATGGTGATCGGATTAAAAATGAGACCATCCGCAGCAGAACCAAAGTAACCGAAATAGCTCTCCGAATCGCTAAACTGAAGTGGCAGTGGGCGGGGCACATTGCGCGTAGAACCGATGGCCGTTGGGGCGGGAAGATTCTTGAGTGGCGGCCACGTACCGGAAGGCGTAGCGTGGGTAGGCCCACCACAAGGTGGACTGATGACCTGGTGAAGGTCGCAGGAGTCCGCTGGATGCGGGTGGCGCAGGACCGGTCATTGTGGCAATCTTTGGGGGAGGCCTATGTTCAGCAGTGGACGTCTTTCGGCTGATATGATGATGATGATGATGATGAAAAACCAAAGCAAATCGAAGAAATGTACTTTTTCATCACACTTGCTTTGTAAGCGCCCCATTGCTTGCATGCGTCGCGGGAGTATTCCCTAGGGAGTTATGGAAAAGTTGGTACGTCATTTAACAATATTTTGTCTTAAAACAATTTTTTTTGCTAAGAAGTGTGATGAAAAACATTGTATGCATCACGGTCGGTAAGCGGAATACTAACTCGAGTCATTAAAATCTAACACTCTAGTTAGTAATACCGTAATTACCTCCCTAGACGCCCAATGCTATTACTTCATATATATAATTATATTAATTATACATATTTTATCGATATAATACCGACTCTTGCACAGCACTATGACGCTTGTTAGTCATAATGTGCAAAAAGCAGCCTATCTCTTTTACTCTTGAGAAATGCCATGTATGTGGGAGAGAGAACAAGGATTCGCCATCTATTGGGGAGTTGCTGAACTATTGAGTTTTAGTTATTAAACAGATTTATGCTACTCGACGCTAGATGGCAACACTCTCTTTGCAAGTTAGTAGTAGCAAGCGAAACGTCGTAAGTAATAAAACGAGTAGTATAATTTTGCTTTTGTCGCATTCGAAATAAAGTTTATTTTTGTATAAGATTTTATAACCAATAAGCTTTCAGATACTTCTGTGTGCATGTTTGCGCCAGTGTGAGTGTGGCGACATCGGTTCTCTCGAGAATCGGGGTATAAGCCACTTCTACGTTATTTTTTGTTCTGTGACGGTACCCAAGGCTGAGTTACAAGCAGCTGTTTTAGCGGCTAGGCTGGCTAAAACTATAGGTAAGGAGCACAAATTAATTCCAGATCGTAGATACTTTTGGTGCGATAGCTCAACAACTTTGCAGTGGATCCGTAACAATACGCGCACATATAAAACGTTCGAAGCGAACCGGCTGGGCGAGATTGATGAGTTGTCCCGCGTTGACGAGTGGAATTATATACCTACTAAATTAAATGTAGCTGATTTAGCTACGCGGGAGACTTTCGATCACGCTCAACTGGATAATTGGTTCGCGGGTCCGAACTTTTTATATCAAGACGTATCTTTATGGCCAAAGGACATAATTTTGCCGCCGAAAATAGTTGAGATTCCTGAGTGCGTTGCCGTGATACAGGTATCTCCATCCATCGGATTAGGCGTACCGGATCCACTCCGGTTCTCTTCTTGGCTTCGTTTAAGGCGAGCCACGGCTACAGTACTATCGTTTATCGATAAGTGTAGGGGTCTTTCGGGACAAATTAACTGCAGCATGATGGACCGCGCCGAGCGGCTGCTGCTACAACACGCGCAGATGGAATCCTTCGGCGACGACATTGCTGTACTCCGAAGAGGTAAGCCATTGCCTCGCACCAGTAAATTATTGTCTCTGTCACCGGTGTTAGACAAATATGGTCTGCTGCGAGCAGGCGGACGCATCGATGCCGCTGAAGATGTACCAATTAATGTCAAGAGGCCAGTGGTACTCGATGGTCGGCATCCTGTGGCTAAACTGATTATCGTGCAGTATCACGTGCAGCTTGCCCACGGGAACCAGGAGACCGTCGTTAACGAGGTGAAACAACGGTATTGGATCTTACGTTTAAGCCCCACCGTAAAGTCCATAGCATCGAGGTGTATGCTCTGTAGGATCCGGAAGTGCCAACCACGAGTTCCACGAATGGGCGATTTACCTAGGGCTCGGATGGCGCACCATCAGCGTGTATTCTCACACTGCAGTTTGGACCTTTTCGGCCCAATGGAGGTCGTGGTGGGTCGACGCCGGGAGAAAAGGTATGGCGTTTTGTTTACCTGCTTGACCGTGCGCGCGATCCACATCGAGCTGGTTCCCTCGCTGACGTCAGACTCGCTCATTTTGGCACTGCGGCGAATGGCGGCCAGGCGTGGCTGGCCGGTACACCTGTTCTCAGATAATCTCTGCAAGTCGGTACAGGCTCCTCGTAGATTCGTACGAATCTACGAGGAGCCTGTACCGACTTGCAGAGATCGATGCGGGAACTGGACGCTGAGGAGCTAAGAAACCAAGGTCTAAACAAAGGTGTGGAATGGACTTTTATCCCTCCCGCTACCCCCCATTGGGGTGGGGCGTGGGAAAGGCTCATTCGTAGCGTAAAGACGTCTCTTAAAGTCGTCTTAAACCAGCGCGCACCACGGGACGAAGTATTAAGCACGTTCATGGCGGAAGTAGAAAATATAGTTAACAGTCGTCCCCTGATGCACGTGTCCGTTGAGAATGGTGGTGTAGAGTCTGTCACTCCAAACCACTTCCTTCTTGGTACATCATCGAACCTGCCGACTATTGGAAAGTTTGATGACTCTGATCTGTACTGGCAAAGATGGGTAAAGGAGATTCTACCCGACCTCATACCAAGAAGGAAGTGGCACGAGGAACGGAAACCGTTGCAAGTGGGCGACCTCGTCCTTGTCGTGGACCCGAACTCTCCTCGCAACTCGTGGCCCAAGGGTCTGGTGACTCAAACGTTCCCTGGCCGGGACGGGCGCACGCGGCTGGTGGAGGTGAAGACGGCGACCGGGACGTGGCGCCGGTCCGCGGCACGCGTCGCACCTATCTCTTTGGTAGAAGAGTGCTAAAGCACTAGGGTGGGGAATGTTAGCGACGCGCACCTAGGTCAATGTAATATATTGTGTTGGCAACTATTTAGTTATTAATATTTAAAAAAAAATAAGGTACTTTTAAGTTTCATTGTAACTTACCCTGTTTTATTTTTGTTAATGGCGGCCGCAGTCAGTTCTCTGTAAGACGCGAGCCACTCCGCTTAACTTTGTGCTAAGTTCTAATAAAAAAACAGTTAAAACCTCATTCTGGACTTCTCATTCATCGAACCAGCGCCCACCAGTCACACATTTTGTTTAGCGGTTAAGTACAAAAAAGTATGTAAATTTTGAGACAGCATTTTTCTCCTTTATCTTTAGCCCATTAAAGTTTTGATTGGATATATTTTGAAATCTGCGAAAAGCGCTATGTTCTGGCCACCGCGGTATTGCACAATCGTTTATTGGGACACTTTTGAGTAGGTACCGGAACCGTTATTGTTTCGACACAAAAGAACGGTTCTTTTTTCGTTCAGTTTCGTTCTTCGGTATATACATTCTAAGTTAATGGAGGAATTCAAAATTTGATACCTATTATAAATTACATAAATTATTGAGTAGTACATAAAGAATAATAATATAAAACATTTTAAAATATTGGGCTAAACCTAAGTTTTTCCAACAGTTCCGGTCCCTGATTTGAGCAAGAATGTACGAAGCACCTGACTGTAATTTTTATTCATAATTCATTTTTTCATTGCTTTTGTGGGTATACAATAGGTCTTATGGCTAAAAATAATGGTACGTTTTCCACAAACCCTGTAAGGGCACTGCATTTTTACGAGCTTATGACTAAATTAAATAATAATATACGAGTACTTACTCCAATGGCCGTGTGGCCGTGTGGTGACGGCAGTAAGAATACATTAGTCACCACCCCAACTCCTCCTGCGGATGTTGTAAAAGTCGACTAAGGGATTGAAGTGTCACTGAGCATTATTTGATAAAAGATTGATGATGGGCAGCAGCGTTATCATAGTGGACACAATATTGCGATCGCCAATCCGCTTGCGTGGCGATTATGGGCATTTACCTCCTAATGCATCTGCATCTATACGCATAGTTAATAGGAGAGGCTTACGTCCAGCAGTGGACTATCATAGGCTGATGATGATGATGACTTACTCCAAATAATTTGCATGCTTACATATTAGAATACTAATTTAGAACTTTAAATCGATACTAACAGGTGTTAGAGTGTTGAACTTATCGTGTCGGTAGTAAAATAAAACACATAACTCGACCAATGAATCTTTCCTTAGAACGATTTGTAATAAGTTGTAGTACAAGTTGTAAAGAGCCACATGGGAGCCTCGCGAAGTTCGCTGCAATTGCAAGTGGAATAATCTGCTGGTTTAATGCCGCTTTGGGACTGTTGGGACTGAACGTTGCAACTGCATTTTGAACTACCAAAAACACTAAAATATTTTTTTTAACGGTTAAGCTCATGTGTATTTGGTCACTACGCGCGACAAGTTTAGAGAGCCTAGCAGGCTTAGCACATGATTGGTGCGACAGTATGTCGCCGCGAGATAGATCTCCCGTCCTTCACTAGCTATATTAACAAAAGAGGGGCGGATAGACTATCTCGCGGCGAGATACTGTCGCATCATGTGCTAAGCTTATAGGGGCCAGTTTCTCAAAAGCTTGTAACTTGTAATACAAGTGGAAGTCACTTTTTAACACTATTAATTAGATAAGGACTTCCGCTTGTATTACAAGTTACAAGCTTTCGAGAAATAGGCCCTAGGTCTCCACCATCAAGCACTGAGCCTGCAGGTAGGACTGCCTGTGCTTCTGAGTGCTTAATATGTCAATGAGGGTTTTTGATACTTTTTCCGCGACTATGGGGCGGTAAGATGGCAACACGATGGCGCAAGGTCCAAAGAACTGTCAAAATTAACAAATAAAAAAAACATACAATAAATTCCTCCTTTTTTTAAAATCGGTTGAGAAAAAGGCGGAGAGTCATTATGACCATAAAATTTATGTCACGACCTTTCTACTTATGTAGGTATTAATTGTATGTTGACATTTTTATAACGTAAAAGCCGAACCTCATGTCAAGATTTAATGAAAATTGTACTAAACCTTGCGACAATTGTCACGGGTTGGGAAAATAAAAAGTAGTTTATTAACGATATAATAGCGTTATTAGTAGGTAATACTTTTATGTTTGTGGCAGACAAGAATATGGACCGTCCGATAGTAAGCGGTAGCCGGTGCCTACGGAGGCCTGTGACGTCAGTAACAGTGATATTTTACAATTGTCACACTTGTAATTATGGTGAAATAGTCCACTGGAGGCTGAATTGCCCTATTTACCGAATCTCGTCGAGCGCAAGTCCGGTAAAGGACATGGCCGGTTGATGTTTGGATTCGCCGGTCACCGCTCGGAGCCGAATGTAGTTAATGAATCAGTAATTGATGAAATGTCTCTGCATCTGTTAGCTGACAGTTTCCGACGATAAACACTGCATATCGGTATTCAGTAGATTTTTTTATGGAAAATCGGAATTTAGTCTGAATATACAGAGCTTACAATACGAGTAGGTAAACCACGAGCAATAGCTATTATTTATTATACAAGGGGGCAAAGTTGTGGTTTAACTGTCGTGCCAGTATTGAGACCTGAGGTAGCGAAAGATCCCAAAATTGAGCCACGAGCGTAGCGAGTGGTTCAAAAACTGAGTATTGCGAAGTCTCAAGGCACGACAGTTGAACAAACTTTGCCGCCAAGTGTAATACAACTTTTTTCGCCTCCCTTTCGCGAGGAAATATGATTACGAATCGCATCCAAATGTAAATTAACTTAGACATACCATTTAAAACTCAATGTCGAAACGTAGTAGAGTTACTCTTGGTACTTAAATATTTACAATGGCTTACAAAGTCACCCATGAGAAATGTCTAATTTAACATGTGAGCTCCGATTGCGCATGTTTACTACGGTCGTACAGATCCACTTATACTAGGAATAAGAGCATGGTAAAATTACTTTATCCACAAGTTGGTAAAAAGTTTTTTTACCCGCTCGTATTAAAGGATAAATGAGCGCTTTACGAGCTAGTGAGGGGAAAATTGTTATTTAAAGGTCTTCGCACATGCATATAATCGGGACATAATATGACGTTATTCCTTTCTTTAAAAATACTATGTTACTTAAAAACGGTTTTAATTTTTTAATTATTATTTCAATTACCATAATAAAAATGAAGATGATTTTTTTTTCACATTTAAGTCGGTTCGATTCGCAGACGAAGCAAGTAATTTAGATTATTTTTGAAAGTAGAGACACTAACTTTAGTTAAAGTTTTCATTGAGCAAAGCTATATACTCTACATGCGATACGACTATTTAAGGTACTTTCCTTTCACGTCCCATAGTTTTAAGACGTCCTGTATAACAAGTGACGTCGACTGTACTAGGACGCCAAAACAAGATCAATTAGTAAAGTCCAATTCGGCAGTGCGGCGTCACAGAACTTCCTATTTACTAATTCCGCCAGCCTCGTCAAACACGCTCCCAGTGTGATTGGCGCTTTGCGACTCTGTGTCTATTCGAAATTTGAAAACATCAACACTAGTTATTATTATACCGTGTGTAAGGCACTGGTCTCACCGCGAGCTACTAAGCTATGAACTATCGGCTATAAACACGAACAAAAGATACGCACTCCCGTGTAAATAAAAGAGACACGGCGATACTCGCCCAGCTATCAGCTATCATCGCCGGGCGAGTATCGCCGTGTCTCTTTTATTTACACGGGAGTGCGTATCTTTTGTTCGTGTTTATAGCCGATAGTTCATAGCTTAGTAGCTCGCGGTGAACCAGTGCCTAAGGGTCAAAATTATTTTCGTTGTCTTATTTTGTGTCCCTAAAAAACGTGACACAGTTGTGATTTTTGTATGAGATGATGTTTTGTTTCCAATTTTTGATGTATGGATTAAATCTAGCGTGAAAAAAAAAATAAAAGTGTACCGGATTTTTTTTATATACTGAGTCGACACAGCAACTAGAAGCGTGGCAGAGTGGTATGAAACAAGACAACGAAAAGAATTTTGATCCGTAAATCTAATACGGGCGATACATTAGGCCAGGCATGGGATTCATTAGTGTAATCACGAAGCACGAGGTTTTTTTAAGTTACACTTAATTACGACCCCACAGAATATTATTAAAGATTTTTGGAGCAGCAATGTAGGTATGACATTTTATTAATGTTGATATGACAAGTTATGTCATCTGCTTTTGAAATTAGTTGTCAACGAGAGTTTAACTTTACTTGAGTGTGTTGCTCTACATCGTGCGCCGAATCATTTTGAATGGATAATTTTGTTCCTCTAATTTTAAGCAAAGTTATAGTTTAAACTAAATGTACTTTATTATGTCCTAAACTAATATCCGTTAAGAGCTTCGCCCATATTAGACTTACACCCTGTATTTTACCAATAAATGAGTATGAGTATGATTATCAAACCGGAAACAAATGGCACAACATTTACCACGAAAAGAGTTGTTCATACATGTAGTAAGTGATTAATTTATCTATTGTCTGAATGTCTGAAAGTCTCTGTACTAAAACTATGAATATATGAATATAAGTATGAATATAACCTACATTGACTTATACACTGTTTTGTGTCAACAGTATTTTCGAATCCCATTCTAATCGCGGTTTGATAATATAGGTATTTTTATCAGAGTTGCGGTGAATGATAACAAACCTATCTAAGGAAAGTACTAATTGCAAAAAGTATAGTGAATGAATGACTTAATGTGACTTGCGTCAAAATATTGAAGCAAATCCCTTGAACAAACTTTTTAGTCAATTTTACAGTTGCAATGAGATTTGTTATCAGTAAGTATTGCAAATTCCCCTTGTATTTGCATAACATGATATTGTGTACGTGACCTGAACTCTCGTGGAACTACCTATACACTCAACCAATTGGAAACCTAGGCGTCTCTAGAACCATGGTCAAAATGACAAGTTTTATGAAATATCTTATAATCTAATTGATAATGTTACTTTGACATGGTTTCCGTGTGGTCTAGGAATCCAATTAGTTAACTGTACTCGTAGTTAGGTATCCAGTATGGGGTTCGAGGAACGAAACCGGTTTAAAAATACCTGTAAAATGTTTATTCAATTGAAAAAATTAGTGGTTTATTTCATTCAAAAAAAGTGTAAAATGGCTTAATTATTCCTAATAAAATCTGTTAAGTACATGGTTAAGAATGTATAGAAAATGTTAACTCGAAAATCGGTTTAATAATAACGTGTTTACATATACCAACATATAAAATATAAAATTTACAAAAAACAGTTTAAATAGACATGGAACCAGTATTTGTAAATTCATTGGATCATCATCATCATCATCATATCAGCCGAAAGACGTCCACTGCTGAACATAGGCCTCTCCCAACGATTGCCACAATGACCGGTCCTGCACCACCCACATCCAGCGGACTCCTGCGACCTTCACCAGGTCATCAGTCCACCTTGTGGGGGGCCTACCCACGCTACGCCTTCCGGTACGTGGCCGCCACTCAAGAACCTTCCCGCCCCAACGGCCATCGGTTCTACGCGAATTCATTGGATAGTATCACATATTTAAATGGACTAAATCGTATGATGAGCTCAAAGATAACATTTTCGCCATAATTTAAATGCAAAACGTTTGTAACATCGTGACCCTGAAGCTCTTGAAATTCCCTTGGAGTCTGTATCAGATCACTTAAAGTCAAGTTGTAATTTTTATATTTTGAATAAACCTTTAATTCTCGCCAGATATTCACTTGGACATATTACAAGCGAAACGAGCCTCAATCCTTAGGTACGTTGAATAATTCACCTTTAGTTATGTTATAATAGGTATATTTGAGGTAAAATTTTGCTTTTTTTATTTAGATTAAGTTTTAAGTACTTTGAGATAGTTGAACTCATTGTGAAAACACAAATCAAAATATTTATTTAATAAATAATTTGATTTGTGCTTTTATTTTTTACCAAGTAGTCACAATAGGTACGTAATACTATATGCATTATAAATATTGGATGTTATATACCATAAAATAAAAGCACAAATCAAAATATTTAGTTAATAAATAAATTGATTTGTGTTTTCACAATAAGTTCAATAGATGGCAGCACCAGCTCTCGAGCTATTCTAGAAAAATGTAAAATACTCTAATAGGAGGTGCGGGCATGTATTGCTTGCTTCGAGTATGGTCAAAGGCGCCTAGCCTTGTAAAGGATTGCTTATGTATACCTAAGAAAATTTACTGATGGTTGCTAAGACCGAGTGGCCGAGCGGTGCAGGCATCAGCCGCGAAAGCTGAGCACGTGGGGGATTCCCACCTCGGACGTTGGTAATCTTGGTTGTTTTTTCTTTGATATATGACATTCAATATTTATACTTTGAGATAGTTACAAATATGAACGGATTCAAGGCTAATAGATGAATATTCGCTCTTGCTCCTCGGCCACTATGGAAACAACCAAGAAATCGCGAAAAAATTCTTGGTTGTCTCGATAGTGAAAGTTGTTCAGTGGGACCGTCCCTGTCCCCCTAGTACACTGTTCACTCTTACTCCACGCCCCAGATATTACCCTGTAGTGTATATTTATATGGTGCTTATACCATTTATTGATTTACCAATCAAATACAAAATCGCCTGAATACGTCACTGAACTATAATTTCATTTTACCAATGAATCCTACAATTTTCATCCAACTGCATAATATTGTTCACATTGCAGACAGAATCCGTGTAATTTATTTAACAGAGCATCATGACACGTCTCTCCGTGGCTGTCAGGTATTATTCCAAGTAGTTACCGAGTTGTGAGTCCATCAGAAATCGAACCCGGTATTTAAAAAAAATATCAATTTAAAAATTCTGCGACAATTACCCATTTTGCACACATCACATCACATCTTTATTGCACACATTGCTGAACGCAACGGGCAAACCCAATTTTTTTTCTTTTTTAATTTTTAATAGGATTTTTTTTTTCTGTTCTTTTCATTTGGTAAATATTATTGTTTTTAAATTTAATTGTATAGATATTTAGATGACTATACTAAATTATCTTCTTCGTATAAATATAATTCACATCTAATTGACATCTAATATTTATAATTTATAATTCACATTTAATAATCTTGCTACGACTAAATGTTAGTGTAGCTATAAGATAGTAAAATTTTTTACTTTACTCTTTAACCCAGAAAATGTTACCACTGTGTAAATACAGTTTTGTTGTTCTGTAATGTGTGCTTTATGTGAATAAAAATCTATTCTATTCTATTCTATTTTGACGCCACGTCAAATACAAAAGCTGTCACTCAAACGCCACGTCAGTAAATTGACAAATCTGAATGTGAACTTTACACACGTGGATGTAGGTTGATATTGCTCTGTGGGCCAGGACTTATATATCGATCTTTGGCGTTGAACCTGCGGTGCCAATATATCAGTTGTTGGCGTCCAAAAGGTTAAACTATCGCGAGACGTATTAACACTAAAATATCGACGAAGCCATTCAGTCCTAATCCGAGAAATAGTATTAAGTTCATCCGATCCGGTAACATACCTATACGGTACGTCACTAGAAAACCAAAAAGTATAAATAAATAAAATAATTAAAAAATTAAAAAACACGACTGCCGTTTTAAGCGAACTGAAAAGTAACAAATAATTAATTTTTCAGATTAATTCTTGTGAGCGTATCTGCATAATTATATAGACGCTTGTCTTATTGCTTACTATATTTTGTTTAGATTGCAGTCGGGGAACAGGTTCCCCGACTGCAATCTAAACGTTTTCAGTTCGCTTAAAACGGCAGTCGTGTTTTTTAATTTTTTAATTATTTTATTTATTTGAAACCTTTTAGTGAATTTGGAGATTCCTTAAAGTTGGAAAGAATTTCAAAAACCAACTTCGCAGAGGGCTGAAGGTTCGCTCTGGGTGCCCGAGGAGTTCCCATCCCGCTGATTTTGGGCGAAGCCGAAAGGCACGCCACGTGTATAATTATGACTGATCATTGAGCTATTTCTTATTAATTAACCGTTACTTTCGAACAGTTCGGACAACTGAGGCAGCTGTGGCAGCTTTTGGTAGTTATGTCATCATCAAAAATATGACAACTTCACTTGCCTATGAATTGTTATCGGATTCAATGTATAAAATTGTTAAGATTCTATGGGAAATTCATATTAACTAGCTCTTGAAATTTTACTGTTAACACTGAAAAAAAATATCGCCCGAAAGTCTCAACTTAAACTTTTGCCCGATACTGTATATCAAACGATATATCGTATATAAGTTCTATTTGAAAAACTCATCGATTACGAGAGCCGGGAATTGAACCCACGACCGCTGCGTAGCAGCCGTGCATTTTACCCCTTGACCACAAGCGCGTACATACAATGTATCTGTTTCATACACACTTCAAGAAGATCTGTCAACGGTGACAGTCCTGTCACGTCTTAGGCTTCGAAGAAAAACTTCAATAGTGCGATGTAGAACATTTCGAGTTTTCTCTTCGAACATATACTTAAACATATAACTTGTGTATATATTTACAATCTGCATACAAAATGCTTTAATTTGATACCCAAATCATAGCATTTAGATGACATATTATTCTTTGCCCTTTAATTGTATTTTAATGAATCTGGTTTTTCTAGAACAAGTAACAAACATATAAGTTACATACATATTCGTAATCGTTGTTTGAAGCTCTTCATTTTGATACCAAACTCGATAGGTTTCTTTCATATTTTTTTTTTTTTTGGTTAGATAATATTGAATTTTTAGGCCGCCATATTGTCTTTAACGTGACGTCACATATCCTATGTTACCCGCGACGTCACGACGATTCTAATGATACCTTACACTATTAAAAACGGTTAAGTGGTCGCGAAGATCTGCGCGTTTAAAGAAAATATGAAACATACATAGGGACTGAACACATATACTCTCCTTTTGGCAGTCGTGTAAACAAATATGGCTGACTTTCCAGACTTTTCCGTAACGTCTTTAACACATATCGTGAAACGCGTTGTCAGACTAGGGATCGGAACCGGTTTTTTAGAAAAACCTCGATATAGCTCGATATTTTAAAATGTTTTACGCTCTTTATGTAGTATTCAACATTTTATGTAATTATAAACATCATATTTTTCAATTACTCCATTAACAAAAAAATTATAAACCGAAGAACGAAAAAGAACGGAATTCGAACCGTTCTTTACATTTAATACAACATAACATTTTCCTCAAGCTATCACAATGTAACACGCTTTCATTTATAAATGGGGACTATGATAAAGAGGGGGACGAGATTGAATAATTATGTATGGTGAAAAGTTTTAGTGTTAAAATTAAATAAATTTGTACAATATGGAATTATTTTGTCCTAGACGAAGACGCTTATTTGTCGTTAAAGGTTACAAGTCAAGTTACAAAGTGTTATATTTCTTTTTACAGTTAATTTATTTTTAACTTTTTAGTTTATTTTATTAACAAATAATAAAAGCTTGTTTTTAAAAAGGTTTTTTTTTCTTTAATTTTATTTTTAACTTTTTAGTACCTCTATTTTTAATTCGAGATTTACTACGACGTAGTTCGCAGCGCGTAGCAGCGTTATCCCGTTATGAAGTCCGTAATTCGTTCACATGATATGTAATATGTACTGATTTAAATATCAATAATGTTGAAATAATGTAATCACTTGTTACTTATTTGTAACGTTTCTCATTCTATCCATTTCTTTTAATGCATCAACATTACAAGGTTTCTTCGACGTCAACTTGGAGCAGTCAAGTTCTTCGATTTGAAGACCTGCTAAATACCTAACTCGGCTTAAAGCTACATAAGCTTGACCAGCAGCGAACAATTTGGAGCCTAGATAAATAACAGCATGATCTACAGGTTCCCTGCATTTTATGCACAGCTGAAGCTCAAGACAAGACAATCGGGAGCATTCTTCTTTCAGCTGTGCCGTGATTAAATTTAGCAGGAAATTGAACTGATTTAGGGTGTATTATGTGAATGCCATCGTTACCAAAGTCTACGCGAACCGATGGTACATCGCTATCGTATAGTTGAGCACGTCTGTAATACGGCCATATGATTTCAGTGATGTGACCTATTGCTCCATTCACAAGTCCCTTAGCAACGTCAACGTTAGACCTCAACATAACTTTAGCACCAACAAATATTTCTAGTTCTTTTGGAAGACCTCCTGTTTTGTTAATGTCCGTGTGTATTATTTTATTAATATCAATCTGAATTTTCTTTTTTGATCCATCAATTAATTGATTTTGTGCAATTATTTTAAACATTTGTGTATTTTTCTTCCTAAAATGTTCCAGAACGGCTGAATTATGTTTATTGACCTGCTAATTCGTTGGGTAAATACGTAGAGCTTTTTCAATCGAAGACTCGTCAAGACGAATCAAACGAGACCAAACTCGATGGGGTTGCGTCGTTTAATTACGTAGTTACTATGCCCACCTTCCGGCTCCATCATCAGACCCTGGTTACCATATAGTATCAAAGTACTCGTCAAGACTAATTCAATGAGCCCAAACTCGATGGGGTTGCGTCGTTTAATTACGGAGTTCCTATGGCCACCTTCCAACTCCAACATCAGACCCTGGTTACCATATAGTATCAAAGTACTCGTCAAGACTAATCCAATGAGCTCAAACTCGATAGGGTTGCATCGTTTAATTACGGAGTTCCTATGGCCACCTTCCGGCTCCATCATCAGACCCTGGTTACCATATAGTATCAAAGTACTCGTCAAGACTAATTCAATGAGCCCAAACTCGATGGGGTTGCGTCGTTTAAATGAGGAGTTCCTATGGCCACCTTCCAACTCCAACATCAGACCCTGGTTACCATATAGTATCAAAGTACTCGTCAAGACTAATCCAATGAGTTCAAACTCGATGGGGTTGCATCGTTTAATTACGGAGCTCCTATGGCCACCTTCCGACTCCAACATCAGACCCTGGTTACCATATGGTATCAAAGTACTCGTCAAGACTAATCCAATGAGCTCAAACTCGATAGGGTTGCATCGTTTAATTACGGAGTTCCTATGGCCACCTTCCAACTCCAACATCAGACCCTGGTTACCATATAGTATCAAAGTACTCGTCAAGACTAATCCATTGAGCTCAAACTCGATAAGGTTGCATCGTTTAATTACGGAGTTCCTATGGCCACCTTCCGGCTCCATCATCAGACCCTGGTTACCATATAGTATCAAAGTACTCGTCAAGACTAATCCAATGAGCTCAAACTCGATAGGGTTGCATCATTTAATTACGGAGTTCCCATGGCCACCTTCCGGCGCCATCATCAGACCCTGGTTACCATATAGTATCAAAGTACTTGTCAAGACGAATCTAATGAGCTCAAACTCGATAGGGTTGCATCATTTAATTACGGAGTTCCCATGACCACCTTCCAGCTCCAGCATCAGATCAGCTCTATGTCACAATAACATTGCATTGTCATCCGATTTATACATGCATTCTAAATTTCAGCTTAATCGGAAACCGGGAAGTGGATCAAATTTAAGTTGCAAGATTTGATTACAGAACGACAGACAACGGGACAAGTGAAACTAAATAAAAGCTTGTAAAAAAGAACGGAATTCGAACCGTTCTTTTGTATGGAGAAAAAACCGGTATCCGATCCCTGTGTCAGACATATCTTTACGTTAATACTAATAAAGATAAATAATTTAACCAAAAATGTATGTGAACTCAAGGTTTCAGCATTTAAATTGGTGATAAACCCAAGATTGTGGTAGGTACCCAATTTATACTGAAATTCCTTCGATTCGCCTCTTGAGCCATAGGAATAGACACCAGGATATAAAGTTAGCTCTCGCCCGCTGAATTCGTTTGCATCTCATTAGCAAGTATACAAGGCAAAGCAGAGACTGCTTGGTTCGCTTCTATTCACTGCTAAGATTAGCTGTGAATCAAAGCCTGCTTATGTAATTATAAATATAAGATGTTTGGGGAAATCAGATGAAATAATAGGTCAGTGCCTACCATGACGTCTTAAATGCGACTCGGTTTGGTTGGGAATGTCAGTTTTTGACAGTTATTCTGTAGAACTGACACATCGCGATCTAGATTAGGTCCTAAACTGAATTGCATTAGTAAATTGTGGTAGCCTGGTAGCCCTCCTGATTATGAATTGATCGTATTCGATAATACCTACATATAATTGGCCATGTGGCGATGGCAGTAAAAATACATTTTCTCACCACCCCAACTCTTTCCGTGGGTATCGTAAGAGTCGACTAATGGATTTAAAAGTGTCGCCGACCATTTGTTTAAATAAGATTGATGATGGGCAGAGCATCATTATTAGTGGAGTGGGTACACTATTGCGATTGAAAACCCCAGCGTGGCGATTATGAGAAGTTACCTCCTAAAGGTGCATTCAGACTAAACGGGCATTCGCTATTCGAACTCCCTACTCTACGAAATTCGATCGTTACACAAAACATGATTCGTTGATTTCGTAGAGTGGGGGATAGAAGAGCGAATGCTCGTTTGGTTTGAATGCACCTTAATGCGTTCACACGCTTAAGCGCAGTGGTTGATATGATAATGTAAGAGAATTTCAATCCATCGAAAAACTACCTTGATACTAGATTGCTTTTCTTGTTCTCAGTTGTTAAACACAGAAGTAGCGATGTTATTTTTTTTTTCCTATCCTATATTGGTGTCCCACTGCTAGGCAAAGGCCTCTCCGTTGGATCTCCATGACTCCCGATTTTGTGCTTCCTCCGACCAGTTATCTAGGAACGAGTCCATATCATCCCGCCATCTCCGTCTGGGCCTGCCACGCCCGGTTCGCTGTACCGGCACCCACTTTGTAAGAAAATATGTTATATTTTTCTTTTCCCTTACTTTCTTTAAAACGCTTGAATAAAATCCTAAGTGAATGGGGTAGGTACCTAACAATAGATTTTTATAATTTTAAAAGGGTGTCGAAAGAAATTGATATTCACTTAACGTTTGAGGCAGAAATGTTTTTCGACTGAATTTTTGTCTTTACGCCATCAGTTATATCGTAGCGTCTGGAGCGATCAAAAATATCTGAACACGCCTTTATTGCTTTAACGATAGAGGTGTGTTCAGATATTTTTGAGCGCTTCGGACGCTATGATATATTTGATGGCGATTGTACAACACTTAAGTTTCTCACGGGAAATGGGCTCGATAACAATATTTTTTTCCTCGAAAATATGTTGCCATTTAATTTGAAAAGACTGGCACAGTGGAGTTTCCGTTGGTTCGGCGTTTATGTGTCACTTTCACTAAATATACGTGACTACTTTCATGCCGTGTGGTGATGCGTATCAAAGAATACATTTGTCACCGCCCCAATTCTTCCCTCGGGTGTCGTAAGAGTCTACTAAGGGATTGAAGTGCCACTGACCATTATTTGATAAAATATTGATGATGGGCAGCAGCGTCATCATAGTGCACAAATTACTGCGATCGCCAATCCGCTTGCCCAGCGTGGCGATTATGGGTATTTACCTCCTAATGCGCATAGTTAATAGGAGAGGCCTACGTCCAGCAGTGGACTATCATAGGCTAATGATGATGATGCTGATGACGTGGCGTCGAAAAGGTTAACAATTGGTAAAGTCAAGGAATAGTAGATTGTGTCACAAGGGATCAAAATGGTATATTTCTGGCGTGGGCGTATATTTAATCCTCAATGGAGCGACGGTTCCACAATTGAATCCCGACCGTATGACCTTATTCTAAAGTGGAATCCTGATCGTAATGAAGGATTCAAGCGTTAACGCCCAAGACAAAATAATTTTGATACCGTGTGACATATATTGCTTTTCACACCACCTATGAGAAAAATAAAAGAAATATCACATATTTAATATTTATGCAAATAATAGATTCTGAAGATTTTTTTATCAATTATGAACGTACTGTTTATTTTCATATTTCATTATATTTTTTTAGGCTGGCAATAAAAAGTCCTTGAACAGAAAAGTGCCACTTTGATCCTTCCTAGCAGGGAAGAAAAGACCCGTATTCGAATAGGTGGTGTGAAAATTTATTTGTGTACCATTTAGTACTGTGTCATAAGTAGCAATAATAATATATGTAATTCCTAGGGACTTTCATATTGATTGTCACTGTTCAACTGTACCTGCTTTGAAGACTTCTGTAACTCAGTCTATAGTGACCCTACCTGGGAAGCCAGAGGTCTACTTTCGAATCCTTGTGTTCACTGACTGAGCTACGGAGACCCTCATAATTACATCGCAAACTCACGCACGGATTACCTTCAGAAACTACCAATTAATTACTGAACCCGTTCAATGCGAGAAGTAATTACGATGAACTTATAATCCCGCTCCTTATCCAATTACGGCGACAGCCGCAACCCCCCGATCTCCTACCCAACCCCCTTTGACAAGGGTCACACCACAAGCGAGTAAGCGATGAGCTATCTGCTATAGAAATGAACAGAAGATAAGCGCCCCCGTGTAAACAAAAGAGACACGGCGATGTTTTTGTTACTGAGTCAGCGGTGAAATATCGTCATGTCTCTTTTATTTACACGGGAGTACTTTTTTTTGTTTATTTATTCCCATAAATTTACACCGTCTACAGTAAGCTTAGCACATGTTTGATGTGACAGTATGTCGCCGAGAGATAGAATATCCGTCCCTCTTTTGTTAATATATCTAGTACAGGACGAGAGTCACAACGAGTAACAACTTAAGAAACTTATGGCATTATGCATTGCTCCCACCAAAAGCGAACGACCTAAAAGACACGGCGATATTTGTAGCTTACTCGCTCAGCTAATATAGTAACTAGCTCAGTGTAAAAATGTCGCCGTGTCTCTATTTTTACACGGGAGCCATTATCTTTTTTGTATTCCATTATCATAGCCGAGCTATCTATCGCTAGATTGTATTCGGTGGGATCAGTGCCTAAGGTTTGTTCGTTTCTATAGCTGATAGTTCTCGCTTATTCGCTCGCGGTGGGACCAACGCCTTATAGTACCCTGTCAAGCGCACAGACCGCGGTACACGCGAATTATTATACGAATTGAGAAAATTCCGAAATTGCACGTAATTTTCGAATTCACAATTGTTTTCGTGATACTCATAGTTTAAATTTAATATTGGAATATTATTTTAGGCTTGGTCGGACCGGTTGATAAATGTTTGCCTGTTTAAATTGTTTGTTGGTAGGTAATGTTGAAATTTTGTTGCAGTAAATTATAATTTTGCATGATTTTGAGTATTGCAGCAGCAATTTTCTCGCTCCAATTTAACGGACATTCAATTTCATTATTGTCATTATAGTTATGTGACATATAGGTGTCGTCTATACTCTGGACTAAGGACGAAGAATTGAAATATACCTATTTGGAATCCCAGTGAAAGCATTTTTTGTATTTATCACAAAGTGGCTGGCTATGTATTTAAGTACTATATGTAGGTATTACTTATATAATATCTTTAGCCTTACAAGCCTTAATGGAGCTTACCGTGAGACTAAGGCGATTTGTGTAAGATGCCCCAAGATATTTTCTATTCATTTTTATTTAATAATTTGTGCCCTACAGAATCTATAATAATTTATGGGCACTGAGGTAGGTATCAATCATTAGTACTTACCTCAACAGGTATATTTAAATTCTTTATTGACTGCAGTCATATAACTTATAGTCAAAAAACATAAAAAATTGTGTTCGTTAAAAATAGTCCCAAATATAAAATGTGTGTCACGCAAAAATCAAAACATCAATATGATTTTGTTAACTTTGGTCCTAAAACCTATACCGAATTTGAATGGCATGAAAGGATTTCTTATTTCTAATCTCAATATGAATAGAAACTAGGAACTAGGTATAACGATACGAATAAGAAAACAACACAATAATTCTCATAAACAAATGTACGTACTGTGGTGAAAACACCGATAAGTAAACGTGTGTTCTCAAGAGCGACGACCGAACAACTAGCTCCATGGGCACATTGGGCACTCGTGGAACTAGATGAAGGGTCCACGGAAAAAACATGTCTAGTCAATTCAAATTTCAGAAGGAAATACAACCTTAGTTTTAAAGGAACAAGGCTGCTCTCCAAATTCCCTGATTTTCATAAGGATTGGACATGTTCTTTTCGTGGACCCTTCAGATACTAAACAATTCAAATCGCTGTCATTGCATAAACAAGATAGCACTTGTATTCAGCCAATATCAAATTTCTTTATTCAATATAGAATACCACTATCTTCGTTACACGAAATGTTCAAAAACTCCGTAACAAATCCTAAGAGCGCTCTGGCCATTAATCGGGGCTAAAGCTATCTGTCCTTAGTTTTAAACTTGTCAACTGAGTTCGAGAGTGGGGGGGGAGCAATTAAACAAGTTCGTGATTAGTGTGAGTCCAACCGGAGGCTGGGAGAGTGTTCACAAAGATTCACGGACCGATTCCATCAAAGTATAGGTCAATCCACCCAGGGAAACTGATATAGCTCTTTCCGGTTTACTGAAACTCGCTATTTGACTTTTTTCTAATTCTTCATTTTATATATATTTTTTTAATCATCATTGGCAATTCAAATTTCGTTGACTATCCTTAAAAAATGCTCTTTTAGTTTTAGTTTTTAATTATAAATAATATACGCCAATCTATGTTTCCGTTACTTTATAGTATAAATAACAGAAGCTACAGATGTAGTGCAAAATCCTTTCTCTTCGGCTTTTCACGGAAACGCCCGAATTAATCTCTCTGTCTCAATTAGCTTTAGTGCAATATATACTGAAGTTCATAGTGACAGCAATATGAATTCAGATGTTTCCGTGAAAAGCCGAAGAGAAAAAATTTTGCACTACACCTGTACAAAAATTGTGACAAAAATGAGTTCATCAGTGTATAAAGAAACAAACTAACTTAAAAACTTGAAATATTTCATAATTACTCACTTTTGACATAATCTTGATTTCATCACGAACTTTATGATGAATGTACAAAGGGTCTAAGAAAAACAAAATGTATAAGATGTAGTGTACGACTTTGGCATCCGTGTTCGAAATCATATTGCTATCACAATGAACCGCAGTATCATTTACACTGAAGTTAATTGAGACAGAAATAAATTCGGACGTTTCCGTAAGAATATGATGGGAGAACATTGTAAAGCAGAAATAATGATGCATGAAATAAACAAGAACTACACCCAGAACTTAGACCTATGTCGACTTAGGGCTGAAATGATACAATGTAAAAAAAGAACCAAGATACACAAAAGCACTGAGAAACGTTTTGTGAACAGACCAAAGCTCAAGATTAAGCAAGCACACTCAGAAAGCGTGCTGCTTGTAGATTTTTCAACTTTTAATTGAATAAAGTTGAATTGTACTTTATGCGAGTGTACCAGTCACAACTCACAACCGTAGGTGCCGTTTAAATGAGTTTCTTTGTGATATCTTACATTATTTTACGAATAATTCTTTATTCAACTCTTTGACGGCGAAAACCCAAAAACTCTAAACTCCACTTGCATTAACATAAAATAATCACCAAAAAACCGATTTCACCATGATCCCCGATTTGTTTTCATCATTGGATTGGTTTGGATAAAATCCTACTTTCTGAATGCAAATGCTTGTAAATGAATTAAAATTACCAAAAGCGCCATACGTGTAGGTACCTATAACATTTGAAGAAATCCCTCGATTTCTCCAAGATCCCATCATCAGACCCCAACTTGATGCCAACGGGACCATCTTGAGGTTATACACGTTCGACTAAGAAAAAAAAATTGGTTCACGATTCTCGGAGGTATCGGGTAACATACATACAACAAAAAAAATAGTCGAATTGAGAACCTCCTACTCTTTTGAAGTCAGTTAAAAATCTGAAAAAGGTACAAATACATAGGCTTTACTTCACACCACATCATCAGTCTACCTCAGTCGACTGCAGGATATAGGCCTCTCCTATGCGTATGAGGGTGCGGCTCCACTGACGCGGAGCGGAGCGGAGCTGTGGGAGCTCTGCCAATGAGACTGCATCACAGTGTTTCGAATTTTGAATTTGAAGAATGTAATTGATCAATTTTGCACAGCTCCGCTCCGTGTCAATGGAACCGCACCTTGAGAGTATTAGGAGGTAAATGCGCATCGCCACGCTGGGCAAGCGGATTGGTGATCACAGTAATTGTGTCCACTATGATGTTGCTGCCGCCCGTCATCAATCTTCAGTAAATTAATGGTCAGTGACACTTCAGTCTCTTATTCGACTCATACAACACCCACGGGAAGAGTTGGGGCTGGTATCACATCACATCACCAGCCTATAATCAGTCCAAAGTCCAAAGGTCTCTCCTATTACCTAAGTGTTCGGACGCCTTGGGAGGTAAATGCCCACAATCGCCATGCTGGGCAAGCGGGTTGACGATCGCAGTAATGTGTCCACTCCATTATGATGATGCTGCTGCCCATCATCAATCTTCAATAAATACATGACCGGTGACACTTTAAATACTTTAGTCGACTCTTACGACACCCACGGGAAGAGTTGGGGTGGTGACGAATGTATTGTTACGGCCGTCACCACGCGGCCAAATAAACTGGCTGGGGCTGGTATCATCATCATCAACCTATCTCAGTCCACTGCTGGACGTAGGCCTCTCTTATTAACTATGCGTATAGACGCATTAGGAGGTAAATGCCCATAATCGCCACGCTGGGCAAGCGGATTGACGATCGCAGTAATGGGTCCACTATGATGACGCTGCTGCCCATCATCAATCTTGTAGAAGGTCAGTTACACTTTAATCCCTTAGTCGACTCTTACGACACCTGCAGGAGGAGTTGGGGTGGTGACAAATGTATTCTTACTGCCGTCACCACACGCCAATACGGGGCTGGTATACTTATTTGTATATATTTCTACTGAAACAACATTCCAAATAGTTGAATCACTCAAACAGTTTTAACAAGGAAACTGCATGTGCTTGTTAAAACGTTCCATCTTGCAATAATGAGCAACAATATATCCAACACACCTCCGTTTAGCTGAATTTTCAAAATAGCGTAAGTGCCATAGAAGATGCATTTACGTCTGACTGTTTGGAGGTAGTTTATTTGTTTATTCACGCTTCGCATACAATTGTAACGAGCTGATGTTTAATTTGTTATCGTCTTATAATATTACCCGTAAACAGGGTGTGACAGTCTGTACGAATACATTGCCCAGCGTGGCGATTATGGACATACCTCATGTCCATAAGCATAGGTAAAGAAGAGGCCTACGTTCAGTAGTGAACTGAAATAGGCTGATGAGGTGATGAGTAAAAGGTATAACAAGAACAGCGGTGATCCATCTAACGTTGTGTTTGCTTACTACCGTTACTTGGTCCTTAAGGAACTATTCATACTGGATCGGATTGGAGATAGTTCATCATAATCAGCATAGTCTGAGATAGCTCAGTCCACTGCTGGACGTTGGTCTGTCCTATTTACTATGCATATAGGCATTAGAATGCAAAAGCCCATATTCGCCACGCTGGGCAAGCGGATTGGCGATCGCCGTAATGTAACACATTAGTGTCCACTATGATGATGCTGCTGTCCATCATCAATTTCCTATCACAGAATGGTCAGGGACACTTCAATCCCTTAGTTGACTCTTACGACGCCCGCGGGAAGAGTTGAAGTGGTGACATATGTATTCTTACTGCCGTCACCACACGGCACATAAACATACATTGGAGGTGGTTGGTAGTTATAAAAAAATGTTTTGTTTTTTACTGGCCGTAATTAGTTTTCGTTTCTAATTTCCTAACCTGAACTAAAATTGCTACTTTTTTCCCATCCATCCTGTCAAATTCCGTAAACTCGAATATTCATTATTTAAAATCAATTTATGGTTTCTTAGGCAGAGATTTCGCGTAACAGCACGGGAACGGCTAACTTTTCCCCAATATTCTCACCCTGTATACTGCTACATATGGCATACCTTGTCTGTTTACTGAAAGTTTAAAACAGGGCGCAAGTTTACGTTTGTTAAGTAAAGTTAGTAATAAAGAGAATGGGAGGAAACGAAATTCTCAACGAGTAGTCCAAAGTAAACTTGTGTATTTAGATCTAATTACTAATGTTTTGGCAAGTCCAATGAATAGTACGTAGATAAAATACAGTTGTTACACCATCCACTGAAAACCTTACATACCTAATCAATATTGTTGCTACTCGTCCGTTTCGGTAATATTCGCGATTATATTGGCGAATCACCCCATTTAAGTTGGATGGAAAATACTATTTTAAAGTATGAAAATATTCAAAAAATAATGATAATATCGAAAACTCCATAGATACAGTCGAGGAATTTAATTTCTTACCCATTTCGTACCTTGTCACAGTGACAATCAATATGAAAGCTGCTAGGACTGTCATATTATAGCTTCTATGACATGGTACGAAATGGGTAGGAAATTAAATTTCTCGACCGGCCATACAGCATTTTCTGGTAAAATACTTTATGATAAACGCAACTTTTAAGCTGCAAAACAACGTCATTGTTTCCCCTTATAATTAAAACGTGCCATTTCAGTGACGTCATTTAATTGACGACGTTAGAAGTAGCGTTTTCAGGAAACCGCGAAGGAGCGTTTTAACCGCTCTGATTCGTCATCGTCCCGCGATTATTACCGAAACGGAAAGACGAGTAGCAACAACATTGAGTAGGTACGCTATATTTGGTATAAGTACTGAATTACTTTTACATAAAATAACCTCTCGAACCTTACAATTTTTGCCGAGACGACATTGACGAAATAAAAACGCCGTAAAAACTCCGAATTTTGCTCGTGGTAGGACCTCGTGCAGGGTCCGCCAGGAAAGCTATCACCGTCTTACCCGTTAACCTGCCGCTAAATAGCAGTGCTTGCACTGCTGTGTTTCGGTTTAGGGGTAAGATAGCCATAGTATACTGGCATAGATAGAGGCAATCCATTTAAGTCCTCAGGATAGGCAGCGCATAGGCGATTTTTTGGTCACTACGGCCATGGGCCTCAGTTCCTGCTTTCCATCAGGTGGGCTGAAATCTCAGTTGTCTACCTTCGTCACATAAAAAAAAGAATATTTACGAAAAGGTTCGTAAAATAAATACGTACATTCCGTATAGCGTTCAAATCTCTAACGTAGTCCCTTAAACAGGATTTTACACATTTAATACAGAAAAGGCTCTATTGTTGCCGCACCTTTAGCCATACCGTTCATAAACGACATAAACCTACAATACCGTATACATCAAATAGTTGCCTAGTTGCGGAAAATTGACCCTCGATAATCTATAATCAATAACGTGGCATATAAAGACTATTCATCATCAATCACTCCTTTCCTTGGCCCCGATCCGTAGGAACTGCCATATGGCGGGGATATTAGCACGTACCGCAATACAGGATGTAAGAAAAAGGACTGTTTCTCTTATCTTTTTAAGTCGATGAACTTTCAGTGTAGTACCAACATCGTAATATCTTTAAATAAATGTGACCTCTCAGTGTGACCGTATGGTGACGGCAGTAAGAGTACATTTGTCACCATCCCAACTCCTCCTGCGGGTGTCGTAAGAGTTGACTAAGCGATTGAAGTGTCACTGACCATTATTTGATAAAAGATTGATGATGGGCAGCAGCGTCATCATACTGGACACATTACTGCGATCGTCAATTCGCTTGCCCAGCGTGGCGATTATGGGCATTTACCTCCTAATGCGTTTATACGCATAGTTAATAGGAGCTTTCGATGTCGGTCCCATTCTGAAAGTTAATCGTAATAGTTGGTAAACTCGGTCGGTAGCAGAAAGGATCATCGTTCCGTTCCATCCTTTATACGGAATTGGTATTATCAAAATTTATTAATTTTTATTTTCTTCGGTTACCGCGAGGATTACACATGAAATAAAACTTATTAATTTTTATTCACAGGAAAATCGTATAACACTTTTCACCAGTCGGTAAAAAATCACGTCCTAACCCTTACCGGCTTTGTCCCGCATGTCAAACTGGACCACGTGACATGGGTCGACAGATACGGACGTGACAAATGTCAGACGAAAACGATAAGTAATACGCCATCAATATTAGACTGAGTGCAAGGGTGTGAATCAACTTTTTTCTGTCTGTTATTGCCATGATTACGGTCACCTATTTACAGGAACATAGTACCTAATTACAGGAATTGTTATATATTTTTTTATATTAATATATTTTAGATTTTAAGATATACACGCGATATTATTTAATTATCTTTTCATCACACTTGCTGCCTAAGCGCGCGCTGCGGGAGTAATAGAAAAGTGAAATTCCCTAGGGAGTAATAGAAATGTCAGTACGTCATTTAATAATGTTATGTCTTATACTTTTGTTTTTCCGGCAAGTGTGATGAAAAACATTGTATGCATCACGGTCGGTAAGCGGAATACTAACTCGAGTCATAAAAGCCTTACTCACTTTTATGACTTACTTGATGCACAATGTACTATTGTATGCAAATTCTTTCACATTGTTATATTTCTTATTATTATTTTTACATTTCAATTTAATTTTAAGTAATATGTATTTGTTACAATTGTCTTGTCATATGTGCCATCGTTTTCACTGTACGACTTTTAATATAATAATAAATAAATATTTTTGGACATCTTTACACAAATCGACCTAGTCCCACGGTAAGCTCAATTAAGGCTTGTGATGTGGGTACCAGGCTACGATATATATAATAAATAGATAGAATAGATACATATAGATACTTAAATACATAGACAACCATGACCAAGGAACAAATATTTGTGATAAATAAATACACAAATAATGCCCTCGCCGGGATTCGAACCCGGAGCCTCCAGCTTCGTAGGCAGGGTCACTACCAGCTAGGTTATGGAAGCTGAAAATATGTTTACTACGAGTAGAAAAATGACATGTAATACATTATTATGAATAAATGAACTTGAAATTGAACCTGAGTCCCGCTGGTTTCATTCAAGAAAAGACCATAAAAAATACTTCGATAACAAGACAAGTTTAGCCAGCAAGTGCGTAGTGAAACTACGTATTATGTAATTATAAAAATTTTATGACAAACTAAATACCATCTTCAAACAATACTTTCTCTTAAAATGGCGTAAGAAGTCGGCCATTATATTTAAAGCTGTCTCCCCTACTCTTTTAAGACAGGTATTTTTATGTGATTTTTTATGTGACAAGCTAATTCGATCCTAAAAGAATAAAAAAATATTCCCGAAAAATCCATACATGTTTTGTTTTTTTCATTCCGCTATCGGAATAAAAAATTCCAACGCAATGAAATAAAAACATGAACGAGTTTTTTCTTACTCGAATCGAAAAAGTCCGAGATTTGGAGTACCACCAGAAACCATACAAAAATATCCAAGTAAAAATAAAGTTAGGTACTTAAGCAAATTTAAATAAAATGGTCCAAGTAAGTACGCTATTCGTTCCGTTCGGCAAAAA